>KZ067486.1:10125-22390 GCA_002091845.1 Anopheles cracens | reverse complement strand
AAATGTAATTTTCATTCTGCACCTGTTTACCAACAGATTTCGGCAGGTAATATCCAAATTGACAGAGCGAGAGATCTCAATTTGGAGTTAAAAGTAGTAGTCACCGCTCAAATGCGCACACTACTAAAACATTCATTTAGACAAGATAGTCGAACAGGATGGATTAAGTGTTGTTGCTATTTATTTACTAATTAATTAATTAATTTATTTATTTATTTTATAGTGCATGACATACGATTTGACCTAAGCGCTGCGCATTATTAAGAGCCACATAAATATGAACATTAGCGTAATACAAGATGCAATTGTTTGTAAATTATATATTATTATAAATGTATATTATATATATATTGTAATGTTTATTGGCAATGAACTCAATTATTGCCAATTGTTATGCTATTGTATCGTAATTGTAATATTTAAGTGAATAATCATGTTTATTATTTATTCGAATTAACCATGTAACGAAAAACTGTTCTAGATGAGTCAACGAGAAAATTAGAGAATCATTCCCTTTTCAATTAATAACACACACCATCGGAAACGCAGCTATTCTCCTCTCCCGCACACTGAGACAACATTGGACAACATCTATCACATGCTTCGTACCCTTTATAATCATTAGGGCACCATTAACTCCTTTCCAAATCAAACGGAAACGAACGGTTTGCTAGCAAACAGGAAGTGGCAATATTAATTTCATCGCACACCCAACACGCATCTCCTCTGCAGCAGGTCAGTTTTAGTCCGACGTAGCCGTTGTTTCCTCCAGTTTTCTACACCGTAAATGTTTTATTCTAGGGGATGAGATTTGTATCAGAAAAATTTCACGCAGTATTCACCCGGACGATGCATTTTCAATCAATTAACGCAGCCGTACACCGATCGGCGTTCCGGCTCGTTTGTAAACATAATCATGTTCATGAATCGTTACCTCTTTTTGAACCCCTGACTTTCACCAATATCGTCGAAGGTTTCTGGCCACATCATTTGCTGTTCACCACAGCAAGAAAAACTAAAATAGCTTGTTTTAAATTGGTCATGGTATGATTGGAACTGTTCGAACGGAAAGTTTGTTGTCTCATTTAATTAACGTCATTGTTATGGTAATGATAAGCGGAAAAATGAAGATAAACGAAAAAAAAACATCCAAAACTTCTCGTGCCTAGGCAAAGGTACAGTATTTGCTAACAATAGTTTTGTTATTATGAATGATTAGAGGAATGTTGCATTGATATTCAACAGTAGTGTATATGTATATCTCCATCTAGGTAACTAGTAGAATATTGATTTTATTGTAAAGGATCGTTACTTGTTTTATTGTAAAATGTACTGGTAACGGAATCCTGTCTACTTTTGACCTGGCTGAGCTGAAAGAGGTGAGGGGCGAGTGCTATCTCACTCTCCCTTTCTAGGCTACTCCTACAATTGAACCAAGCGATGCAGTCCCAAACATATCGTAGCACTATGTCTTTCCTCTTAGGAATCTGGTGAATGCACCTGGGGCTTCTCTGTTACTCTCACAAAGTAAGAGAAGGCCTGGACTAGGTTACTTCCCATGTATATTTTACTAGATACTGGACCTGGCCGGCTGTGTAATTTTCCGAAGACATAGTTAATTTTGGACCGGATTATTTTGCGTGTATATTTTACCAGGTCCAGTGTATACTGTAGCAGACGTCACGCCGTAAAAAAATAGCTTGAGCCTGATTATTTTAGATCCCTTTTTAGTTTTGTAGAAACGATATTCTTCTAACAAAAACAGGAATAATTTGTATCTGATAGTAATAAAAATTGTGTTAAAATCGAGAAAACGGTTGATATTGCAACTAGTATAAATATTTTTTTAAAATTTTTCGATGTATGTTTTAATTTCCCTGTCAAGCAATCTATCAAGAGCTTAAAAAAGCGTCTGATTAAATTCTTTACAATTGAAATGATAATCCCGAAAATAAACCATATTGCATAACATTGATTCTTGTTTTGCGCTCGGGACAAGATTCTCTTCTTGTATCGACATGTGATCGTCTCCGTAATTTTACTTCTCCCTTGGACAAACACACATGTAGCCTTGGGGTTGCCCGGGACGAATTCGGTCCCAAATCTTCATGGTACAGGTGATTTTAGCGTTCATTTATAGCTACAATGGCCAACACAGACCTCCTAGTTAAATTTTCCCTTAGACCTGATTCCCGCCTTTAACACCCTTTCGGCGAAGTTACAAACACTCACACTCGCAAATGTACCCGTTATACCCATAAATTACGATTGAACGTACGAAAATACTTTAAATACGAGTCGGTGCTTCGTCGCCGACTTTGTCGGGAATGTGAGATAAAAAGGATGTCGAATGGTCTACGTAGACCATCCTTTCCGCTGTCTGCCTGCAAACCCACCAAACTTTTCATCCTTAACACCCGCTTTTGGACATTGGTGGCCCTCTGAAATGGTCCGTTTGGACGTCGAAGAAAAAGGTGAAAAATTACATTATTCTCTCCTTTAAGCGGGCACCGAGAGACGGTTGTGCAGACGAGATCTGGGAAGCAGCCTGGCGGTTTTCCAATGCGATGGAAAATTAAAACTAAACCAAAGCTAAAACAAAGAGAGCAGAGGTGAGCAGGTCGGCGGGATGAAGAATTCCCTTGATGAGAAATTTAGATAAAAAGGACTCGTTACCCTCATACGTTTGTCCGGTTCGCCATTCTACCCTTGATCCCTGCCGGGAGAATTCACAGTTCTTTGTATTCTATTAGTTTGGCCGCTCCCTCCATAGCATCCAAGGCGTTGTTTTTCAACGCTTGACCGGTTTCCAGTGTCGGAAGCATAGAACAACTCACGACTTGGTTGGATGGTATGTCCGGGGCTTTCTTTATATTTTCCTAATGAAAGACCTTTTTGGATCGAAAAATCAAACGCTTGCAAAGCGTTTGTGTGGCTAACCCTTTTTACTAATGTGTGAATTTTAAAGTGTTGTTTAAAAACAGATAGCTGTGTGCACAGGCTGAATGGTAGTGGAACCCAGCAAGAAATAAGATCGTTTCGAGCTTTGGAGCTAAATGAAACAAATACATATTTCACTCTTTATTCACTTAGCTAATATCTTTGTTTTTGGTCCAGGATATAATGAAATTAAAGCTGCTTAGAATTTTGTTCAAAATTGTGCATGCACTGGCATTGTTTTCTTGTCAATTTTGTATTGCATAAAAAAATGCATGATTTCATTGCTTTTAATATTATTAATGAAATAATTGGATAAATACTATACCTGTTCTTGATTTTAAAGGACATGTTTGCCATTATTTAGTCATGATGTGATCATGTTGCTTTACATGCTTCGTGAAACTAGCATAATAAAAACTACGTTCGTAAAAGCAAATTTAGATAGTTGATATACATGTTTCTTCCTTACATATGATGTCTTCTTTACCTATTGAACCTGTTGGTACTATTACATGCAATAACAACTACAAGTTTGATTCTTCTCACTTGATTCATAAATCTTCAAAGGATTACATATAACATTTGTGGTTTTGATTGACTACAATATCTTACTCATAGCTGGGATGGACTATTCGAGTGGGGATTTGAAAAGGTATGTTCGGTTGCTGCTATATGTAGACGGTTATCGGTATGTTCGGGTATGTTATATCAGTTTGATGACAGCATGGAATTTGTTTATATAGGTTATATAGGTAGGTTAGCAACTAAACCGAACGTCATTTTGGTTTGTCAGCTGTCATGAACGGTTTAATTTTGTTAAGCTAACGTTTAATTAAGGTTAAACAACCATGTGAAAACGATTTGTACATCGAAAAATGAATGTAACCCCATTTTGTTTCTCTGATAGTTCAGATAAAAAAGTTTTCAAGTTTTCATCCAAACTCAAAATGTGATTTGTGGATTGATGGCATATGTTATTGATTGACACATTTTCTAACCACAAGGGTGCATATTTCAGAATCGTTGCATACTTCCGGGCTACGAATTGAACTATTTCGATTTGTTGAAATATATTAGATCACGGGGGGAATCACGAATAATAAATAATTTAATTGTAAAATATTACATTGCATTTTGCATTGATTTTATTAGCAACATTAATCCGACAAAAACAAAACACACTCCGGCGGCGAATGAGATGAATGACCACCCAACCTCAGAGTCCTTGAGTCTCGAACATAACTAAAACAAGAAATCACCCCCCAACCACACAAGCTTA
Organism: Anopheles cracens; assembly: GCA_002091845.1. Lineage (NCBI taxonomy): Eukaryota > Metazoa > Arthropoda > Insecta > Diptera > Culicidae > Anopheles > Anopheles cracens. Next base: position 18,171 of record KZ067486.1, on the reverse strand, counting down.
TATACCGATAGAGATTGGTACGGTCCACTTCATTATTCACAGTAATCATCAATTAACTCAATTAACCATTATCAAGTTTCATCAATTTAATGAGTTGCTTAATGTAGTTCACAGCAAAAGTAACTAAGTAGGTTGAAACCGAAGTCACTGGCTAGTCGAACGATCTAAAAAATCGGCGAAATTCAGATATTAGTTGACAGCTGCGTAATTTTGAATTTAGAAAACTTCCAATAGTTCTGACTATCAAACAATGTTCTTTAACTAGATTTTGAAATCCATGAATTCATTAAAAGCAGCTTTTTCAAATCGTGCAAGTTTGGTGTCGAATAGTACATGTAATGGTATTTTTAACATTGGTTGTTGTTCTAAACCACTGGTCGTATATGCTGGTTTGAGCCCCAGATTTTTGATAAACACAGTTCCAGATTAGTTTTTTTTTATAAAAACAGATTTTTACTTGAAGGAACCGGCAGAGTAAACGGTAAGAGGTGTTGTCACAAACTTATCAGATTATAACTGGAATAATCTGGAATATTTAGAGCATGACTTTCTTTATACGAAATTTCTACGAAAATGGTTAAAAAAATGTCACAAACAGTTGAGTAGATTTCAATCGACGCCAGATTTGCACGTTTGAAATATTTGACCGTTAGTGCTTATAATGAAGCACATCGTTGTCGCGCGCTATTATAATTGAAAGCGATTAGTTTATCAGGAATAAAAGCTCAGTTTAAGATACATAGAAAAAATTAAAGTACGACCTCACCGTTTAGATCAGGCTTAGAGATTCCGTTTTCAGACAGTTGATCAGGAGTGTGCAATAATAATTATTGGAAATTGTTTAATGTAACAGTAGTTGTAGTAGTTGTTCATATAATTTTCATTTTTGAATAGGAAGTGCAAAATACATTAACAAACGATTTATTTTTAATTAAAATAGCAACCAATACGGCCACTATGGCCGTCATACTAAATAAAATTAAAAAATAGCAACTATTTACAATAGCAAAATAGCAACAAACACTATTCCACTTTGATCATGACAGCTACGGGATTGAAAGTTTTCTCGCCTCGAAGTTTTGTCCTTTTTACGATTCAAGAATCTTCGAACTATCTAATAGATAGCCTGTTTCTCATGCCATATATTTCTATATTTTTTTTAGATAATGAATAATTGCAAATGATATTGAAAACATGTTCCACGGCTGCGGCGAAATTTTATCTTTGACTTCCTGGTTCTCGGAATCCTAACTACGTAAGGACTAATTATTGAAATTGTTTTAAATTTAGATCAATAGCTTAAGAATATATTCATACAGATTTTCTCAAAACTTTTTTTTAACTTTAGTTTGACTATCTACTATCTAAAGGTGACTGCTTTCCGTTCTTTCTTAAAATAACCATTAGGGAATTATTTCTACATATCTGAATCAAGAAACGTGCTGTAATTCCGCCGAAAACCCATTCCAGCTTTAATCTAATCTTATTGTCGCACTAATTACATCATCAAGACATAATACTCTGTGAAAATAGTCTGCTAGAACTAAAACACTATTGAATTCGGGGCCTTCAACTTGACGGAACCGGGAGCGGAATTTAAATATTTTTAAATTTTGTAAGAAACGGATGAAACATACAAAATTTGAGGTAAAAACTACATGAAGATAGCTGTAACGTATATTCTACTTTCCAGAAATCAAAGTTCAAAGCTATAAAACTGTCTGTTGGCACCACATTCAAGCCTTTATAATGCCCTTAGTCCTCCAAGAAGCATTGAATACTATAAACTTCTTCTTTATTGCAACAACAACATGTGCATGCCAGTTTCTGGATTTCCTTTACTTAACTATATCCGCATAGTCAATTCAGTTGGCATTCAAGTCAAGTCATCAGGCATTCAAGTCAAGTTGGCAATGAAAATCACAACTTATGGAGTATATTATCGCTTGTATATAACCGCCTTAAAAAATTGATAGTAGACGGCTGTATTTTTAGATAACTTCACATGATTAACGATTACAGAATAAAAGAGGGAGGTAAACCGAGGGAGATGATTGGTTTGTTTGAAATAATTTCTGTTGATTATTTTTTGTTTTAATCTATTATTACTAGTATTATATTTAAACCGTGAAATTTAGACAAAATCGTACAACAACCCATCCTGCTTAGAACTGGAGTGTTTATGCGCCAATTCACTATTAGTAGGCTATTTTTTTAAGTTTATGTACTGGGCTGTCAATATTCTATGAACTACATTTCGAACATTTGAAAAATTAAAATTAATTGTGATGGTCATCAAAGAGAATAAAACATGCTTAATCTGGCGCCGTATTCGAAAATATTAGTGTTAATTGTTGTATGAAATAAATTGAACAATCCTAGCGATGTGTTTCAGATACCAAACAAACAAAAAACGAAGACATGAAAACAAGAAACAATAACCAATACGCTTAAGCGCAAAGACCTCCTGCTAAGCGAGGAGAGCTGTTGTACAATTAGCCGTATTTTATATTAATTTTGTTAAAGCATATTTATATCATACCCATGTTTAAATGGCTATGATAACGATGATTGACCATGGACCATTTCACCACTCTACAAGGAACTTAAGCACTGACCCCCTTTAGCTCAATCCTAAGCTTGCTCCCAATGGCATACTATTATTGGCAAGCCACGCCCATTCAATGCGTCCCAATTTCTAAGAAATGCTCGCCAAGATACAAAGCAAGGCACATTTCTGTTCCGTTCTACCAACCTGCGATTTTCTTTTCATTACACACATCTCAGCTAGTCGTATTTCCACAACTGTATGTCTTTCTCTTCCTGTTTTTCTCACTCGCGTTCTCTCGCTCTTTTTTAGCTTTCTTTCTCTCTCGCTGAATGGTGCGCACTTTCTCCGCTCTTGGGCAATTTACACAATCGAGGTGAGATTCGAGTCTTCCCTTTTCACCAAATACCGGTTCAATATTCCCGCACATTATGAGATGTCGTCGCACTACAACCTAGATACCGTCACCTTTTTATCGTGGGGAGTGGGCGTCTCTCGGAAAACTCGGAAATTTTAACTCTACAAATGTCGTCTGGTTGAACTTCTAATCTTTCTACCGAACCTTCGTGAGATATCTTTATGCACTTATGGGTGTTTCGTCTTTTCATCATCTTACTTTCAATCAATAAGATTTGATTTCCTCAGCAATACGGCCAGGCCGTTAATTATTTAAATAAATAAATAAATAAAATAATTTGATTTCCTCCTATTTTAATGTTAAATAAAATGCAAATATATATGCATATGTTTCATAAAATTTACATAAAATGCACATATATAAATGCACAAAATGGAAACCTGGAATATAATTAAGTTAATCCAATTAATACATTTTTAGAAGTTTGAACTTCATGTATTAATAGTAATAACAAACTATTGCTTCGTATCAATCAATCGTCAATCGCAATTTTTGACACTAGCATTTACGAATCATCCAATTCTATTCCTAGCAATCCCCTCTCAATATATTATTTTCAAGCCTTATAAAATTATATTTAAATAATACAAATGATATTTTAAATTTTCAAACTCTTCAAAAGTTTATTTACAAAACAAACCAAACTACCCTTATCTTAATCTGCTTCGCTGTTTCTGTGGGTAAAGAAAAGTTTTCTGGTCAAACAAATTTATTACGATCGTTTCGCCAAGGCAGATGACGACAAGGGTTTTAAAATTAGTTGTTGCGAAATCAACTAGCCCGGATTGTTTAACTATTTGTAAAAATCGGCTTGCGGGTATCGTTGGGAAAAGAACAAAGGCGCGTCCTTCATCCTTATGTATCAATTCGCGAGCGAAGTGCCATCGCATATATTCTTTCCCACTACAAACGTTTTCGCGTTACCGTGCAAATAGCCGTAGCGCGAAATTTCTCGCTGAGACTTTTCTCGCTGTCATTCGATGTCATTTTTTTATGTATGCACTTTACATCGAATGACAGCGAGAAAAAGTCTCAGCGAGAAATTTCGGGCTACGTCTAATTGCACGGTTACGTTCTTCGCGTTGACGGGTAGTGTTCGGCAAAGTAGGAAATTTGGGGAGCTGCGCAATATATTGTGTTGGGCGCACTTCTCGAACTATGCGCACATTACGCACTGTGCGCACTTCTTGTATGCTCTACCAGTACAGGCCGATTACACTTGGTACATTTGGATGGAATCTGGCTGTCGAAAAGCTACTCTCGCCAGGCAAAAGTAGTTTATTGGCAACCAGATTATATATTAAACTACCCAGAGTAATCGGCCTATTATTAGATGTTTTTAGATTTGTGTCGAGATCGCTTTTGGAACAAAACTCAATGGAACTCATGCTGCTCGTTAGAAGGTTTGGTTGTGGATGTAGAGGGAGCGCAAGCGCTAGTGCTTCTTTTTACACGAAGAAGCTGGTCATGTTTTCACAATTTTAAAGGTCAAATAGAATTTATTACTAATGAATTAGTGGTTGAAGCAAGCGAAAAGCACCATAAAAAATACACAATGCGAAATGTGCGTACAGTGCGATATGTCCGCATAGAGCGTAATATGAGCAAAGTGTGGAAAGTACATACAGTGTTTTAATTTTGCATTTTTTTCCGTTGTGTTGTGTTGTTTACAAGATGTCGTGTACACACAGCGCACACACACGCACTTTACTCAACACTATGGCATTGTTGGTTGATAGTGTGCATGATAACTGCCACAATCATGATAGCGGCCGGTTTGTTGGCAATAACAATAACATATTTTTAATAACGTATTTAATAACAATAACATCGGTAGTAGTATCATGCGGTTTAAATTATATGTAAGTTTTGTTGACGGTTTTTAAATGATAATTTATTTGGTATTCAATTTTAAGTTTGTCATTTTTATAGTTATGTTTTGTTATGTTTTATGTATTATTGTATGTTTGTTATGTTTTGTTTCATGTTTTATTGTAAAATGTAATCCAACTTCGCGGTTAAAAGATTACCTTAATGAAAAACGTATACTTAATAAATGCTTATAATGTTACTAAATTTAATTTGTTAAAAATAAAAATCACTGTCAAGTCCACGAATCTCAACATATGTGTACATTAAATTTGATACAATTAGTGGTGGTGGTGAAGTTAAATTCGTTTTTATACTCATTAAAACATATTGGTACATTGTTTTACAACAATATTGCTGTTAATTTTCTTAAATGTCTCTAGTTCGTGATAGTTGAAGAAATGCTAAGTAAACTACAAAACACCAGTGAAGTTCCAGTCTAGTGCATGACGAATGAATTCAGTTTATAATATTTTTAAACACACATGGTTATTGAAGTCTGAAGCATTTTGCAAGATGATGATGTTGTTATAATGATCGTTAGATGGTATCCTACAATCCAGCGATACACTAAGATCTCGTATAATAGACCAATGACTAGTCAGAAAAGTTTGTTCATTTTTAACATAAGTAAATCTGGCAGGCACCCGGATACGATTCTTCTTCTTCTTTTCTGGCCCGCTCACGGTTGATATGGCCTGGTGACATGGCCCGGATACGATTATGTATTGCAAAAAACGATTCTTTATATTCAGAACATCATTTGCATATGCACAAAAATGCAAACACACCAATCATTAGACTTTGTTAATAAAAATCTGCGGAATATATACACATACAATAAACAGACCAAGAACAAGAATTCTGTCGAATCGACAGCAATACATATTTTAAACAATCACGTCCCTGGACCACTTCTCTGGAAAACACTCGAATGATTAACGAACTCCAGGAATAGATGATCACCAAGTTTCGGTAAGATGTAAGATTCTTACATCTTAAATTAGATTAAAAAGATTCTCAAATCTTGTTGGTGGGAAAACATTAATTGTTCAGTAAAATATATCCCAAAAATAATAATGGGATATATTGTATTCATTCTGTCACATTTCTTTAGTATGTAGTAAAAATACAAATATCCTAATCATACTTACTTATCAGGCTTAATATTCTAAATATACAGCATTCCTTATTTTTTGCCAAAAAGTGTTTCAAGCATGTCATAATGTATTTGAATGAAATCGGACAATAATATGTTTTTGATTGAGAACACACTTTCGTCCTTTTTTTAGTCATTCATAACTGGATAGTCAATATTTGCAAAAGGGAGACGGTCTAAATGTGATTGGCCGACTTTGATTGCCACAACTGATCTAAAAAGGCCACAGTAAACTAATTTGAAGGTCATCAGATATTAACTAATCGTAACAATGAACCAGCATACCAAGTGGTCGCAACCATTGGAACAAACTAACTCTAATTTTCATACTACGCTTCCGTTCCTTGTCGGCAATTTATATGGATTATTGTCTCAACCTGTCCTATAAGCTGTCCTAGGATTGTAATGTGTCTTTCAATGTACATATTGAAGTCATATGCAAAAGAGCTTGTATCTCATTCGAAAAATGTGAAAAGACTTCAGTTACGTTAATTATATTAAATGTTTATATTTTCACTTTGTGTGCTTTTTGCTGTCTGGAAACCTGTTACTTCAACGTTGCTTTAGCAGGATCGTCATTGGCGTTTTGTGCAATTATTCTGGAGCTTTTCTTCCGTATTCAGACGATCGACAATTACTGACCTTAAACTCTTTAGATCTCAGACGTAATGAAAGCGCAGGCTATATTTGTTACTGGTCTCATTCTGGGAATTACTGATCTTTATCCTCTGTTCCTCTCTATGCCTTTTACTTTCTCTTTATTTTTTTTATTCCTTCCGCTCACGCCTGTGGTGCCAGCGGTGTCTAAAATATTTGACTTTTATTAATTAATCCTTTTAACCTTTGCTGATCCTTCCGTCTATGTTGTCACAGCTCTAAAGTATTTTGTGTTATTGGCTTCGTCGAAAGGTTAGTTACTTTGTATTGTGAGGTAGTCGCTATCAGGACCTATTTAATAACATTTACATTAACATTGAACCTTCGGTGGGAAATATATAACTCCATCGATCGAACAACATCGTCGGCTAGACCAACATTATCAATGTTAACCAACAATACATAGTGGAGTGGAGTTTAAACCAAATGATTTATAAGCAATACGACCAGACCATCCTTTCTGAATAAATAAAAAACATAAACCAAATGATTTGACTATTTTTATGCTTCTTCATATAGCTTTTGCTTTCTTGAAAGACAACCGATTCGATCTGTCGATCGATTCGATCGACCTTGAAAGCTAACAGCAATCTGGAGCGACCCTGATGTTCCGATCAATCTGGAGCGCTCCGAAGCAAACTTGAAACGCTCCGGTTTACTTCGGTCTAGAACGCCATATATCGCTCCAGAACTATTCTAGAACGTTCCGAATGACTCCGGAACACTCCAGTTAACTCCATATCGCTTTGCACTGTTTCAACACACCCCAATTTGCTTCAGATTGCTTTAGATAGCTCTGAGTGATATGGATTGCTCTAGAGGGCTCCGGATGAGCCCGCATGCCAGTTTGTTCTACAGAATCCATTTATTACCCAATATGCTTGTAGATGACACACCTTATATATACTAACTATTTTCAATATTTTGAACCACCCTGTACCGGGATAAACCTGTCAACTGTCAAAATTAACACCAAAACGAGATCGAGGGGCTTCTGGCAGGCAGCAGATGTGATGTTGTACTTCTGAAACTTAAGTAATTGAGGCTTATTTTCAACGACATTGCGGTTCAACGACATTGCGGGTGTTAATAATATTGTTTTGTAGACATAACTTGTTTGTTCTGTGTCAAGGTACGTAGGTTGCATATTATATTAGGTTTTTTTTAATGTGCCCAGAATTTTTCTGTCCGGTGGGGATGAAATCGACACCCCACTTGGAAGAAATTCAACGCTGATTTGTAGTTAGAGAACATTGCATATTTATCGGAATTTAAAAGTATATATTCTGTTCAGATGCCCCGTGTCTATGTACGAAAAACATCTCGGTCAAGCTGGACAAACATTGAAATAAAAAATGCCATAGAAGCTATATCGCTTGGTATGTCAATAAAAAA
>KZ067484.1:33213-49271 GCA_002091845.1 Anopheles cracens | reverse complement strand
TGGTGCCCGCCGATTCCCGGCCTTAGTGGGCCATTAAGAAGATCTCTCCTCGGATATAAAAAAAGATGACCTAGACTCGGAATCGGAATCTTTCATACTTGAAACTTCTGTCTTTAAAATCTTCCAGAATTTTAATCAACCGGAATGATAAATAGGATTCTTCCAAAATCGGAATCATTTGGGGATCAGAATGTTTAGGAATCGAATTCAAAATGTTCCAGGATCATATTTTTTAATTAGGGATCTTCTGGAATTGGAATCACCCGGAATCGGAATGATCCGGGAATGGCAATCATCCCGAAAAGGAATCTTTAGGAATCGAAATGTGAATCAGAATCATCCGCAATGGAAATCATCTGCAGCTGTAATGATTCAGACTTGGGATCTGGAACATTTTGGAAGCGGAATCCTTCAGTATCAAAATCATTCGGATTTAGAATCTTCCCGGAATTGAAATGATCGATAATGGGGAACGATTCCAAAAGTGCAACCGATGCCTTACTCGATTTGGATACTGCAATCCGAATCGAATAAGTTCGACTGTTGTGGCGCGACTCACGATATCCCAATATGACACCTTTTTTCGGCACTGTCCCCTAACGAGACACGCGTCGTGGACTACGTGCCCCGCTTTTTTTTTCCTCCGTGTATTGCAAAGGTGAAAATGAAGTCATAATTTGTTGGCCTCATTTCTGTGCTGCGCAAACGTAACGGGACGACACACATGTACGAAGTAAAATCCTGGGTTCACCTTAAGCGCGGGAAGCTTTCCGATAGATTTCATGCCCAACTTGAGCTGGCGGAGCAGATTCCGATTCGGTATTGGATATCGACGGTGCGGTGACTCAGACAGGTAGTGAAGTCACCGCGGGCAATGCAGCAGGTGAAAAGTAATGGCCTTGGAACGATAGGTGATGCATACAACATGGACTTCACACTTTTTATTTGTGCAGTTATTGCCTGGAACTGGATATGTTCCCTGTAACAAGTGTCTAGAAAATTTAGGTTATTGGGACTCCAGGGTTTCTCTATATAATATAGAACTTTTGCTGTCGGCATCAAATGCAGCAAAATATTTCAATATCTTGAAAATAGTAAGTAATTCCGAATCTTGTCAATTCATTTCCAGAGAGTTAAAGATTAAGTCTTCTTTGTTTTTTTTTCAAAATGTGACGTAAAAACTTTACTATTTCAACGCGTTTACCACTCGCGATATCAAACGAAACTCTTATTGACTCTACGGTCAAACCCTGCAACATGAAAATACCCCATGAAATACCTGTTTCGCGGCGTAGCTTAGTGTGTCACTTATATACGTTGAACGTCATTCTCTGTTGGTTGCGGCTGAGGTGACTCATTAGGTTATTGGGACTCCAGGGTTTCTCTATATAATATAGAACTTTTGCTGTCGGCATCAAATGCAGCAAAATATTTCAATATCTTGAAAATAGTAAGTAATTCCGAATCTTGTCAATTCATTTCCAGAGAGTTAAAGATTAAGTCTTCTTTGTTTTTTTTTCAAAATGTGACGTAAAAACTTTACTATTTCAACGCGTTCGCGATATCAAACGAAACTCTTATTGACTCTTCGGAGAAACTCTGCAACATGAAAATACCCCATGAAATACCTGTTTCGCGGCGTAGCTTAGTGTGTCACTTATATACGTTGAGCGCCATTCTCTGTTGGTTGCGGCTGAGGTGACTCATTCCCCATTGCCTAAACGCAGCCGCAGACATCCTGTCCCGACTTCATCCGGTTGTTTCGGTTCGCTTGGTTCTTGTGTCACACGCTCCCAGATAGCCGGGGCTGGTTTCGTAACGTCAGTTTAAAATAATTCGTTTTTACCATTAACGCCATTTGGTGATTATGAACTGTCCGCTTCAATTAGTGTTTTAATTATTTGGCAGAAAACGGATCGAATCGAGCGTTAGCAACGTAGCAGACGTTTGCATCAGCTGTGTTTAATGAATGTTTTTTTCAAGGCCAATCAACCTTGTAGGAGTTGGCTTCTTTGGAAATTTAGAAAATAGCTTTTTTATACCGTTACTGTTTTGTCATGATGATGTTTTCTTTGCCCTCTTATCGGCGTTTGTCGCTATCTACAAAGGGTTTATCTAACCTCCTCTTATGCTTATCAGGGTGGTTAAGAGTTGCTTTAAGACCCCGGAACCGCTCCTCAAATCTCGATTAGCCGGTGGTCCAGATTATCATGCCATTTCTTGTCTGGACCATAGTCTACTGCATGTTCGAGCTAGCCAGGGTCGCCTCAAGCTATTCTGACAATAAATGCGGTATCAAACTATTAGTACTATCTGCTATCGTTCGGTGTAACGCGTATCTCCGCGACTAGATTTATTTATCTTTGTGAAGACACAATGCACGACGCTTCCAATGCATTGGACGGGGAGCACGTGAGACGTTCAAGGTGAGACGATGTTTTTCGATTTTATTTCACCCTCCGTTTGGGTCAGCTCGCCAGCTTGAAGACGAACGTACGTGAAGGACAGATAGTGTCGAGCTGTTGCGCACCGCTCCTAGTAATGAGGTCCGATTGCCGATTGGACTGCGATTGGAATGCTTCGAATGACACATTTTCGTGGGCCATTCCCTCCCCATTTTCCAGCGACCGGGAGCTTCTTTTCTCGAGCGTGGAATGTCATTTGTTTAGAAGGTGGGGGTGTGGGTCCAAGACCAATGCCACCCACCGTCACGTTTGCTGCTGTGTGTGCGCTTCCCGCATGGTGGTTGGTGTTTGAAATGTAAAACCAAATGACGCGCGTTGCAGAGTGAGATCATCTTTCCGCGAGCGATTCATTGCTTTCGGAAATTAATCAAAATTTGAATGAACATTTGAACATGTTATGCTACCTTCGCATTACGTCGGAGAGCAAATCTATGCTACACGCAGCTTTACCAGTTTGCGATTTTGATCCATTTTTTCCAAATATATCTTCTATTTCTTCCACGCCGTTCGCCATTTTGCAGCACTTCCGGGTTTGTTTTTTTTTTTCGCTTTAGCTAGCCACGCTTGGAAATGGGTAGGAATTATCCCATATCACCCCGGCTAGTAGATCACCCGAATTAAAAACCAAACTGGAACGTCGTTTCTTCCGCCGTGTGGAAGATGATGTTGAATTCGACCAAATTATAGGAAGGTTACTTTTAATTGCCCTCCGATTGTTTGAGGTCTTCAGCGTGTTTGTGTGTTTCGTGTGCTAATAATTGTGGGAAATTTAGGTTTTTATCGAGGAAGCGTAGCTTCCTCTGTTTGTGGGTCGTACGATTTCCCATGAAGTTATGGCCATTGAAATTAGGATTTTGCACGGTTCAAAATGTTGCTTTAGTAAAGACTGTTTATTTTTATTTTAGTTTTGTTTTATTTTTTCCACAGTAAGAAGATAATACTGGGTCGATTTGAATCATACCTACAATTGAATACAGATGTTTTTTTATTCTCTCTTTTCGAACCTATAAAACGTAAAACAAAACTATTAGTTCCTGATATACCAGGATAACTTCGTCCCGGTCAGGCTAGGTGTTTTAGTTAAAATTTATAAGCAGGTTACAGTTTTGCTTTTAAACAACATTTAACTTTGATTGATTCAAACAGTTTAGAAGAAAATGTAAAAAATTATTAATATAAATACATACAACATTCACATTTATTGTTTATTGTTCTGTTTTAAAAATAGAACAAAGAAAAATATAAAAAAAAACATTGGATAAAATTACTTCAAATTTCAAAATATAGTGAAATAGTATAAATAGTAGTTTAATATAACAAAAGCAATTATAATATTTAAAAAAATCTTTCAAATCATACAGTACACGAAAACGCATAAGAATAACCCGTATTGTGTGTGGATAATGACGTTAATAGGGTGTAAAAGCGTAAAACAAAAAATTACCAACTAGAAGATCAAGCAATCAAGCAAGTAACAATTTTGATATTTTTTGCTGAAGATGATGTTTATGTTTTTTTTTGTATAAGTAACGTTTTTCAAATGGCGATATATATGCAATTAGTAAATAAATAATGCTCAAAACGGTAAATGTTCAGTTTTGAAGGCCCTTATTGATGGCCCTCCATTGCGCTGGTACACCAGAAGTTCATTGTCTGATTGTTAGTTACGTTTCCAATCTCGCTGTGCATGCCGCGATGGAAATTTGAACAAGACAACAACATGCTTACCTACAACCGCCCGTTTGCATCCTAATCGCCGGAATCCGATATTTATTTTGCTCTCGCTAAATACGCAAACCGGAGCGGGAGTAACAAATCGTTCAAGCCTCTGTCTGCTGCTGCTGCGTTGATGAATTTTCATAAATTGCGCATGTTTGGCTTTGCTTGCTTGTAACTGGGCCGGGCGAGTGCCTGACGGAGGAGGCTGCGGTAATGTGTGTGTGTGTGCACCGATAGATGGAGAAACTAAGCTTTAAGGTTATTACCGGCCATCGAGGGTGAGGCGGACGAGGAGGGTGCCAAATATGAAAATCATCCACCTGATGAAAACCCTCCGGGGAAGACGAATGGTTTGCACAAATATGAAGCACAAACCAAAAGAAGCAAAAAAAACAAAAAAACGCAAACACACAAACATCTAATAAAAATCCGCTAGAGAAAAATACAAAATTCAATCCGATCTGTACCACCACCTTTCTCTGTCTCTCTCTCTCTCTCTGCCTTTCGTTCGCTTACACCCATGGGGTGCAACTTTCTCCGCCATATTTTGCGGACTGCTAGGCTCCCCGCCATAAAGGGTACACAAAAAAACTCTACCTTCGCCTACGTTTCTTTAATGCCACAATTAGTGTGTAGTTCATCGCGCTTCGTGAAGTGTGGCATGCCGTACGATGATGATGTTTCTGTTGTTTTCATGGCGAATGCTCGCAGCGGGGGTTTTTTTGCGCAAACTGTTTGCACACACTCACACGTCGCGAAGGCGATGCTCGCGCACGGATTTATTTTCTCACACACAACCCCCATGGTGGTGGTGAGTAAAATAAACACATTCCTGTGTCACGAGATGCGGTTTAGGGGGGGGGGAATGTTCTCAACATGCGCTGGGTGTTACCGGATGGGCGTTGAACGAACGTTGCACTCACAACTGTTGCTCCTCTTCGGCTCCACTCTGACATTTATGACACGCAAAGTTTGACAGTTGATGACAGGTGGGGGCAGGTTCGGACTGTTGTTTTGATGCTTTCTAAATTGATACTAAACTATTGGGTTTTTGAGTAAGTTTTCAGTAAGTTTGTAAATAACTGAAAGTTTGTCCATCGCCATCTTGGTTGATACCATAGCATTGTATTCGTTTGTAATGAGGGCATGTTTTGTGCTCAGTAAGTGCCATCAATATGGAGAATGCTGCTGCTGAGATCAATTGGAAACCTATATAGTATTATTCCCGGAATTGATTCAAATGGTTCAAAGGTTTACATGCGATATTTTTGTAGTGAACTTCTAACGTCACCGGCCTCTGAGTGGTCAAATCATCATTGTATGGCATCAAACCCGACGAAGTCATTTGAAGCGGGCTTTGAAGGAGAAACGGCCACAATATGTGAGACCCCAAGTCACGGGTCAGCGGCCAAATAGGTGGCAGTAGCTAGCTATTTGGATAATAGTGAATTGGATATTCTATCTCATCCACCATCTGTTTGGATCATTGTGAAACGCTCCAATCGGAATACAATTCTCTTTAGTCGAGGGAGTCGAAAATTGGTTCCATTCGTTCTTGAAATTACAAGATGGGATTTTTTTGGTTCGGTATTCCCAATCTGCTAGGAAGATAGACAATGTTGTAAATATATATTGTGGAACTTTATTAGCTATATTGAATTAACGTGTCCGGCTTCTTAGAGGGTTGCTGCGAAAGAGAGCGACCCTTTTGCTAACTAACGTTTATCCTGCTTAAGCTGTTGCCTAAGTTAAGTTTATAGCTGTTGCTCGACAACTCGTGCGTTGTCTATATTTAACATATCTATTCACAATGCTTGTAGATATATCTAGAAACATATATCTTGTAGACCCAACATATTCCAAGTCGCCGAAAACTTTGTTATCCACCCAATACACTTGAGTGATCATTTGCATGTTGTCAAGTGGAGTACTATGTCCACAAATTCTTAGGATCGCCATAGGTTCTGCAGTGATTTTTTAAATCATATTTCTATGTACTGCTGTTGGAATTGTTGCTTCGTGTTTCACATCATTTGCACATGGCGACCTCCACCGGTCGATGACGTTCGGACCGAGTATCAGATCAGCGAGACGCGATTGATTCTATTTTTTGACCACAATCGATTCTCACCGTCTGCGTCCCATCTGCGGATCTACGTCAGCTCGTTGTTGCGTTGTTGTTGCCGATCGTTTCCAGCTGTTTGCTTCCGCTGTGATCGATTTTCAGTTTTCATTTTCATCGCCCGCTCGGAGCGGGATCTCGATCCGTCGATCCGTCGTTGGTTTTCTGGGTTTGAATGTGGGTTTTCTTTCCTCCGCAGGTTTAGATTATTTGTTCATCCTTACCTCCTCCACCCCGCCGGCTTTCAACAGGCGCCCGCGGTTGTGGTTTCTCTTTCGTTCGATCGAGGAGAAAATTGAAACTAATTGAAATGGGAAGGAAGCAGTGAAACGGTTGGCTTTTTGTTCCGGAGTGCTGAGTGGAAAGTGGAACTATATATGCTTTTTTCGTTTACTGCTGTACAGGTTGTTTCCAGCAGAACGTGGCACCGTTGCAACGACGTATGCACTCTTGCTTTCCTCTCATTACCCGGTTGCAATTTTATTACGGTGAGTTGGCGGTTGGGAAATTTCGAGAAATGACTTCATGTACATCTTTTTCAATTTTTCATTTTGTAATGAGATTTTATCAGGTTTGAATATTAATTATCACACAGTAAATGCGTCAGTATGAGAGAACAACGTATTTGACCGCTCAAATAGAAAGGTATTTGACCATTTTCTTGCTCGTGACGTGACAAGGCCATCTGGTTTTTCAACGAGATGTTTCGAAACGTTGTCTTGCAAGGGACCAGTTCGTGACCGACATACCGGGCCGGGCAAAGTAGCTTCTCCTGCGCCATTCGCATACGCTCACCCGCTAATGAAGTTTGCTTTCCGCTGATCATGGTTAAGCGTTTGTGTTGGTAGGTCGTTCCTTGGATATGCTGTTATTTAATTATCATTCCATAAATCAATGCCCTCCAGTGTTGCGTTTCCCATGTTTCGAATGGCAATTGAATGCGACGTTTCCGGACATCAGAGATTGTTTATCGTGACTAGAAGTAGGCTCTTTTCTTGGATGTCTTTAATATATTTTTTTGAAAATATTATTACGTGCTTGGTTTATATTTCAAATTATTATGATAAAACGCGTTACAAACAATAAACTAGGATTTAGCAAGTTCAGGTTGCCAGCAAGAACCTTAACACAGAAGACAGCAAACTTAGTGTGCTACGCCTTCTACCGCCAATGTTTGTTGCTGTGTTAATTGGACGGATGGGCGAGGCTTGTACGAAATGCGTGCGGTCGAAATGTCGAAATGAGATCGTAAAAATACCTGTTGTCTCTTTATTGCACGCCGTCCTTGCTTGCTATCGATTTGTGTTTTTCTCGGAGCAGCATTCGCTCCATTTCCTTTCCATTCCCTTATTTCGGTTTGGAACAGCCATGTGGAGTGCGAAAGCATACGACATGCGGGTGTGGTTTGATTGATGTACCGAAAATAGAGGCTGTTGATAGAAATGAAACGCCAGAGACAGGCGATAATTGAACTGTGTGTGTGGATTTAAGTAATTCTTTCAGGCAGAAATGGAAGATAAGGATTCGGAGACAGTGGACAGTGGATGAGCAACTACTTCTTTCTTCGATTATTATTTCGAATTCGAATTTCCAAATTTATTTTTCAAGTATTATTGAAGTTTGATGTAAGTTATTCATTATTTTAAAAATTTCTTCATCCCCAGTCAATTTCGCTGTGAAATTTTCGTGATTGGTGTGGAAATATAGTTAATTGCTGCAGTAAGTTTCTTCAATTTTGTATGCATCCACTTGAGAAATAGCCCGGCCACATTTTGATGGCCATTTTGTATAAATAAACTACATTATAAACGAAAAACTTTCCAAACGTCCCTGGTTAGACAGGTTTATAAATTTATCATTTTTTTCTAAACTAATACAGAAAATCGGTCGTACGATCATGAGCGGTTCTATGGTCCGGTGCACAAGCTCAAGGCCTTTCACACTGCAGACTATGGGCTCGAATCTCAACAAGAACGTCTCTCGTACGGTGGACTTGACTATCCTGTTATTACCCGTATAACTAAGTCAAAGATACTCAGAAACAGCAGCTAGATCTTTTTTGAGATAGTTAGTTATACCAAGAAAGAAGAAGAAGATACAGAAAAATCTGTAAAACTTGCTCATACTAAAGGTATTTATGGTTTTTTGTAGTTTTTTTGTTATAGAAATAACGTTCTAAAAGTAGAAAAGTTTATCGTTTCCAAATCAAGGGTATTTTAAAAATATATAACGTGCTCACTACTTCGTTAATATTTCGCGTAATTTTCACTTGAAGCCATTTTATTTATGATACAGTATAAAGTGTTGGTATGGAATGATAAAATTATTGCTTTTTTCGTAATTCAAAATCTATCATTAGAAGGTGTCGTGAATGTTTTTTTTTTAATGCGAAACGTTTATCTAAAAAAATCTCACAAACTATGCCCTAATTTCAAATTAATCATTTGTTGTGCTTTCTTTCTCGCTCACACACTATCGCCATGGTTTCGATCGGTGAAATTGGCAAAAAATACGTTTATGAAACGAAAGTTTAACCTCCAGCGCGATCATATCTCGCCCAACCGCGATGCTCATCTTTTAGCCAAGCAAATAATGCATTATTCATGTGGCTGGTTCATTTCTCGGTCTCCGTGCGGTTGGTTTGGAATGGAAGGTTGTTGAACTCGTGACATCTCGACCATCCCATCCGCCATCTCCGGATCTTGACGAGATTTTGGTTACACACTTTTGGAATGCGTACATGGAAACTTTGCGCGTTAAGTTTAATGATTGCTTATTTCGCGTTGTCGTCGACGACTTCCCTACGTCTGCGTATGGTACGCATGCTTTTTTCGGAAACTCATCAACCTGTTGGTGTGCATCACGACCTGAGCCGGGGGAGTAGCCATGCGAGGGAAGAGATGTATGTCAAGAAAAACGAAACGCCACTGGAACGCGCCCGTTCGAATCCCGTATATAGGGGAGGTTGGTGCTGCTGGGAAGGTGCCGTTGTTGTTGATGTGCTGCCTGCTCACCGGCAGCAGCAAATATACCGTTCCGTTGCGGTTTCGTTTGGTTCGCGGCGCGCTGCCTGCCTGCTCCATTTAGCGAGGGAGCGCGAGCGTTGCTGTGGATAGAATGAATGTTTGTATCATTTTTTTCTCGTAAATTTAATTATTTATAAGTGCTCTATGATGCTGAAAATTCGGGGTCAATGGCACTAGTGGGATCTGTTATATTAGGCCTCAGGAGGCAGTATTACAAAAAAAGAGGTTATTTGGAAGGAAAATGCTGTTTATTTCTTTAAAATGCTAAACACGCACACCATCGCCCCAAGCGTGTCGGCGAGATGGTACCATGCCCATGCTGCTCACCTAGTTCCAACAGTCGAACGAACATAATCGATTTGTTCTACACTGGAACTGGATTTCGTGATGCATGCAATCGTCTTCGGGGTTCGACCGTAAGTGGTGCATCCAACGGTATCGTTCCCTTTTTCGGATCTGAACTGTTCGGAGCAGCCTCGCCGCGGCGGGAGAAACCACGCGGATGCATTGGCGGGCGTGCATTTCCTTTCAATGCAATCTTTCTGTGCGCCCATGTAATGCTGCACGCGCATGCAGTTTTTTTTCCTCGTCTAGCGCCATTCCGGTGGCATTCAACCGCAACGGTGGACAAGACGCAGCAAACAAGACGTTTACAAGTAATCCGGCGGCTGGGTGCCAACTGCGGATGACATTTACGATCGAAACGGCGCACATCAACAAGTCGGTGCCGAGTGGAAACATTCGAAAATATGATAAAGTATACACGTTAATTGGGGTTGAACTGTGTTTTTTAGCCACAATTCGAATTATTACAATTTTACCAGCATCAAATTTGCAATACAAATATTGAATAGCAGTGACTCCAATGGAGTTTTTACAAATATCTCAACTGATACGGCCTAGATTTGATGCCCGTGTTTCGATTGAATACTGAAATTATTTGATTTTTGATTCTAATGAAATGTCCCGATGTCTCGATCCTTACGGAGCATTTATAAGATTTATAGCCTAATTAGTAACAATACTTCAGTTGCATACGACTTACACACTTAATGGGTTATTTAGGCACCGCTCTGGCACATCTCGAACAAAACAAACAAACAAGACAAATTCGATCGGGTGCTTCGATAAGGCAGCTATCTGTTGTCGTGTGCAAATGCCATCCGTAGCACTATAACAAACACTGCTGTTTTTCTTAAATTTCCAAACTTTATCGTACTATAAACCACAAAATTATTAAAAAAAAACCACCGCACAATTGTAAACAGACATTTTTTGACGTTTTGTGACGGATCTATCTTTAAGGTTTACACAGCATGGGTATGAATCGAACGGTGACAGATAAAACCAAATAGGTGGGTTCACACGAGTCGAACTTTTGATGACGAACCTCACGCACACTATTACTAGATAACCTTTTCTGCTTGAAACAGGCTCGACTCACTAATACGTTGATGAAAAGGTTCGCAGATCGTAACAGAGTATCAGTTTGTTCGATACTCTTTTTGTTGGAGGGTGTCTGACCGGGTCTGACATATGTATATGGTCTGAACTATCATATATGCTTTTAAATACTGCTGGTGTTTCTTGTTAGTTGCATCCAATAGTCATGTTTTACACGCATGGCAACTTTTACTGAGTGGCGCCATCTATAGATGGGTACTTTAACTAGAACATGTTTTTATTTCTTGCGATTTTCAACCAACTTCGCGGGATCAGTTTGAATTTTGCAATTTTTTCCGATCAGTTGATTCATTTGGTTAAGTTTTGGTGAATTTGTAAAAAAATATTGTATTTTTTGTGGAAATTTGATTGCGTTTTTTAAAGCTATTTTTTCTCTATTTATTTAGTCCTAGTTGTCCCTTTCTTCGTTTTGATATACCCAACGATCACACACACACACATACTCCTGCCATCTCCAGCAGCGTTAAATGATTTCCCGCCCAGCCCAGCGTCACTATAAATAGCCCATGAAACAGCGCGTCTTCACCGTTGGGCACGCTCCGTGATCGGGTGGGGAGGGGGGGGGGCACCTAGTGGCCAGATCGCCTAAAGATAGTCGATCCGACTACGGTCGGTGGGTTTGTTTTCTTTGCCCTCCCCGCCCAAATCATCATCTCATGCTCGCTGCAATCAGTTCAGCCTCTGTAGCAAGAGCGAAACACCGGCAAACGGAAAGTAAAATGACGCTGACGGTTGCTTATACTTGGGCCACGTGCAGGATCTTGCCTCATAGGGCGCATGGCGAGTGAGCGGATGAATCTAGTGCTGCATATTCAATGTAGTTTTTCGAAACAAAACTCACTGTGAGTTTCCGCTTTTTTGTCAATATTCAGGCGGTTTGTGGAAAGCAAAGGAAACGGACGCTATTATCGGTAGTTACATTTCGATGTTATTCTTGATGTATTATTTATGCGCCATTTATTAAATGAAATAAAATTAAACCTATTATTTTTAAGTGTCTTACTTATCCTTCATTTAACTAGTCAAGCTCCAGGAAGCAAAGGCAAAAGTGATATCCCTCGAAAAGTAGTTTCATTTTTGCATGTAAAACCAACAATGCACCCTTATTTACTATCCCGTCCGGATTAAATCGGTCCCAAATTGAATTCGATCGCGATAAACGCTCGTAGACACGACGGCTATTGTACGACGATTTGTTCCATATTGTCGTAACGGGCGTGGAGTGCGTCATGGTTGCGTGCGCCCCCGGATTAATTGTGCATATGAGGCGCATAGGAGCAGATGCGTATGACGTGTGGGTTTGTGCAATCCCCCCTTGCGTTCGTTGCTTCCCGTATGGCGTCGGTTTGTTCGATTTGTTTGCTTCAATCGGAAGCTACAGTTGCGCCTGCTGTTATCGCCGTCTCGAGCGCACGCGAGCAAGACTTCCATTTGATGCACGTGAACTTGATTAAAATGAAGTACGTGATTTTTCGAGGTTGGTCAAACTCGCTTAGATTAGCCTGTCGACGAGTGTTTAGGCGGGGTAGCCAAGATGACAGCTTCCTTATCGCGCCAATGGACGATGTGTGTGTGTGTCTGTGGGTATACGTCCGCGTATAATGTGAGCGATAGGATTTTGTCTGTTTGTCGGTTTATTTGTACTTAGTGCTTCTTCCTATGTTTCTTACGTTTGCAGTGTAATATTTCCGGTTCTCTTTATAGTAATTATAGTTCGACATGCAGTATAATCTGCCGTACTCTAATTAACACTTTAGTACTGTAAGCTCGTCGCATTATTATGTTCCGCATCATTCGTTACAACTCTATTAACCACAACTTTGTGGCTCTTGGACATGATTATCCACGTATGGCATAATTTGCACGGCGTAACCGTTTTGTTGTTGTGATACAGCGTATAATTAGCCTTGTAATGGTCACTTTCCATTAGTGCTACAGTTTGAAAGTGTTCGTTACATTGTTCGACTTGATCTGATAGCTCCATGAGTAAGCCATCTCACATTTAATTCCAAACGTTTCATAGTTTGTTTATAAAAGCTAAATTTGTTATTAAAAAGCAAAACGGATAATGAGTCAAAGTGCCTAATCCATCCAGTTCCAACTTAAATAGGAATATAGTAAGACAGAGATCTTGTTGATATATCAGCACTGCAGTAAGTGCCTTCTTACGAAGGAGAAGTGCCATCAAAATGCATCATTCTCGTTGGCAATACTTGCAGCGACTACACAGCAAGATAGCGAGGTGATCGTGTAAACAACCAGTTAATATCTTGCTGTCGTTCTCCGCATAAAGCATGGTTGACTCAGACGTTTTAGCAGACGGGAATAAGATTCGCATTAACAATGGCACTCATGCGGATTTTGCACCGATGTTGAAATGTTTTCAACCTCGTCTCTCCGGTTGGGAGCAATGGAGATATGAGTCATGTGTACAGGCTGGGATGAAAGCGCTTTGACGGTTGCCGTTGCTGTATTGTTCGAGCTGAAGGATCTGTAATCATCCTTGTGATCTCATCTTTTCAACTTTTGATCGTTGTTGTAATAAGGTCTAAGGAATATGAAGATATGAGCACCAGTAGGATGGATAATGTCTAATGAAGAACTGACATTTACTATGCGTCGGCAAGTTAGACGACATGCACAAACGTCGCCATTTGGATCTGGTAGTTTATTGTGTTTGACAGTTACTGGCGAGCAAGAGGCCGGCTGGATCTCTCGACTCCAAAAGAACTCCACATGCTACAATCTACCGACACAACTCACCATACCACGCAACCGAGCATACTGCCTCCAGGCCGTGGGTGCTCGATGGCATTGATTTATGTTGCCTGTGCTAGTTTAGTGACTGGAGTCAGTTGGCCCAGCAATGATCGGACGGCGTGTGGTTCATTGATTCTTGGTCGTTCGTCCAAGAATTGGGTGGAGTGTGATCGGACAGACAGACTTGCCTTTCATGGTCCGATGTGCGTCTCAACAGTAGTAGGGAGGCGTCGTTATGAGTCATGGTGGCATTGGCCAATACTAGACGAGACAACCATGCCCCATCGGAGCCTTATTATCAATGCGTGATGCCGATCGTAGATGATCCGACAGTAATCTATCCAACATGCTGGTGGTCCACTTAAGTCTTGATTTGTTTTTTTTTTCTTTTTCATATACTTTCGTATAATTTATAATCAGCAAGACGGCCAGGCCGTTCCTTTACAATAAAAAAGTGCTCAACGATAACCTTCTTCTTCAACGTTTCTGACTTTGTTTACTTCGTTCTCGACTTCGACTTCGTTTACGTTTCTTTGGCAAATTTCTTTCCGATGTTTTTGTTAAAAACCTATCGTAAATAATCATTCTTTAATTTTCCTACAAAAGAATTATGATGCTCTTCAAGATAGAAATGGAACTAAAGGCACCTGTTGCAAAAACCGTTTCGCTAAGTTGCCCGCTGATTACATTCGATTTGTTTGCTTCAATCGGAAGCTACAGTTGCGCCTGCTGTTATCGCCGTCTCGAGCGCACGCGAGCAAGACTTCCATTTGATGCACGTGAACTTGATTAAAATGAAGTACGTGATTTTTCGAGGTTGGTCAAACTCGCTTAGATTAGCCTGTCGACGAGTGTTTAGGCGGGGTAGCCAAGATGACAGCTTCCTTATCGCGCCAATGGACGATGTGTGTGTGTGTGTGTCTGTGGGTATACGTCCGCGTATAATGTGAGCGATAGGATTTTGTCTGTGTGTCAGTTTATTTGTACTTAGTGCTTCTTCCTATGTTTCTTACGTTTGCAGTGTAATATTTCCGGTTCTCTTTATAGTAATTATAGTTCGACATGCAGTATAATCTGCCGTACTCTAATTAACACTTTAGTACTGTAAGCTCGTCGCATTATTATGTTCCGCATCATTCGTTACAACTCTATTAACCACAACTTTGTGGCTCTTGGACATGATTATCCACGTATGGCATAATTTGCACGGCGTAACCGTTTTGTTGTTGTGATACAGCGTATAATTAGCCTTGTAATGGTCACTTTCCATTAGTGCTACAGTTTGAAAGTGTTCGTTACATTGTTCGACTTGATCTGATAGCTCCATGAGTAAGCTATCTCACATTTTATTCCAAACGTTTTATAGTTTGTTTATAAAAGCTAAATTTGTTATTAAAAAGCAAAACGGATAATGAGTCAAAGTGCCTAATCCATCCAGTTCCAACAGCAGTACCATCATCATTCGGTACAGCCACCGCACCATCGCCACCAGCTCGTGATGGATCCGAACTATCCCGACGAACTGATGCTGTACATCAACGATGGCGAAGACGATGGCCTACAGATGCGAGGCGCGGATCGTCGGCAGCACGATGGATACTCGTCGAACTCGCTCTCGGACGAGGACGAGCATGTGGTGGACGATCTGGATGACGAGGATCTGGATGCTGATGAGGTGGAAATGGGTACACGCCTGGAAAAGGAGCCACTGACGAACACACGCTACAACAAAACGTTCCTGATGCGCATGGAACAGAACAAGAAATTGGCGACCGGAGCAGCTGCAGCAGCGCAGCCAGCGGGAACCAGTGCGAAACAGACTGGCGGTGCCGCGGCATGTCCCAACACACCGGAACTTCCACGACGGGCGGTACAGATGCGTGGCGGTGTCGGTGGTCTCGGTAGGGATCGCGCTTCGATGCCGCGCGACTCCAGCCTCAACCGAATGAAGCAGGACCTGAACATGCGTAAAACGTCGACCGGGCGCGAGCTGCTACTCGGCGGCAAGGGACAGCAGCAGCAGTCGACCCAATCCATTCAGTCGACTACGTCTTCGGCGGCCGGCGGTGGAAAGGTGCAGCCGAAATATCTGGACATCTCCAAGTACAAATCCTCCAACGCGGCCAACTTCCTGAAGAAGGACGAATCGAAGAGCTACATCTTGCGGCAGGAGGGCGTACGGAAGAGCCCGAGCAGTGCGTCCGTCTCGTCGGCCATGAGCCGCACCGATCCGACGCGGATGAGCGCCCGAAGCATCAAGTCGGCCAGCAGCGCTGCCAGCAAGTCCAGCGGTAGTGGTGTTGGTGGTGGAGCTGGTGTTGGTGGTGGTAGTGCAGCGAAAAAGGATCGTAAGTAGCGTAGCATAGTGGTTCGTGTCTTCGTTGTACCTAACGTGTTGGGTCGATTTTGTTTTAGCTGTCAAAATCGCGAAGGAGCAGGAGTTGGAAATGTGGCGACGCCGTGCCAGCTACGATCCGATGAAGGCAGCCCTTGAGGGAAAGA
>KZ067484.1:13219-27912 GCA_002091845.1 Anopheles cracens | reverse complement strand
TTGTAACTTTCGCTTGCTTTTACGACTAAAACATGGTAAATACAATATAGTTCGCACGGTAAGAGCTTGTTAAGACTTATTTAAGTGTTGTTTAGATGTGTTTTTTGTTTCGCATTCTTCTGCTTCTTCTTCGCATAGTGACAGATGTCATTCGCGGTGCTAGTAGTTTCTACTACCAGCAGCGTATCATGAGCGATTATACGGTGGTCAAGAAAGGGGATAATAGAACTGAAAGTTTAACAACACGGTTAACTGAGCAGAATGTTGTACATATTTATAGCTGCGTTTGTGCGTTAAGCGCTCTGTCAGAGATGAAGCGCTTCCATCGAAAGCCAATTAAGGTGTAATACTTCGGAAAACAAACGCTCCACGAACTTGTTTTTTTTTGGAGTGATAACAGAATCCGTCTTGTGAACCTTACCTTTGGAGGTGGCAACTGATAGAAACAGGTTGGGGAACAGCCCTCATCAAGGAATCGATTCCCGTCCAAGGAACTCCGAACTCTAAATGTGCTGGTACAGTGTTCGTTCTACAGTTTGGCCACGATAGAACTTCTCACTTTGTTGACGAATGCACAGCTTAAGCCATGGTTCCGTACTGGAACTTCTTGACCTTGAAGTATCTGCAGCGAGATCGGATTTGGAGATTAGAAATAAGCCAGTGTCTTCGAATGTCAAAACATCGCCGTCGTCTCCACACTCACCTCCACAGGCCGTATCCGACGACGGTGCAAACGGTGGCGACGGCGAGCGTAGAGCCGACCGCGATCGGGGCCGTCTCGTCGCGGTAGGTGCCGGTGGCGCTGCACTGGAACGTCGGGCCCCAGGCGTTGCCCGCCTTGTACATGAAGCTCTGCATCCGCAGCTCGCGCAGAAACAGCTTCGCCAGGTGGCCCGACTTGTCGTTCTCGTCCTGGGCGAACATCGTGATGGTGAGCTCCTTCTCGCACGTGTACGACTTGCCGACCGGCGTCGGGAAGAGCAGCGTGCCGGGCGGCGTCGACAGCTTCACGTCCAGCCCCGGGCGGTCGATGTGCTCGAACAGCTTGTTCGAGGACGAGTACGCCAGGTCGACGCTGTTCACGTACCAGCGTTCGCCGCCCGGTGTCTTCGAGAAGTAGATGTTGACGGTGAACCCCTTCCAGGCCATCGTGATGCGCGACTCGTCCTCCCAGCACTCGCCGGAGATGTCCATCTGGTCGGGCAGGAACGTGTCCGCTTCCTGGGCGTATCGTGATGCGCGACTCGTCCTCCCAGCACTCGCCGGAGATGTCCATCTGGTCGGGCAGGAACGTGTCCGCTTCCTGGGCGTGGGACGCGGGTCGATTGAGCATAGGACACAATGGTTGGAATGTGTTAGTGTGCTTGTTTTTTTCCCCAACGTTACGATGGAGACCTCACGGTGGAAGGCTAGTTCATTGTAAATCCCTGGTATTTCTCGAAAATACTACCTTTTCTTGCAACGAGTACTTTAAATTAATATATAATCTTGTTTCAGCCAAACTCAACGCACACATGTTTTCAAGATCTATCGCCATCCAGATCTAAATTCCCTATAAATTTAGTCCGGTACGGGTGTCCGGAGTTTCATGAAGTCTAGCTCTGTAAACCTTATCAGACATCACCCAAATTTAGTTTAATGTTGACATCTATCTTGTTAGTTCTGTAAATGAGGCATTGTCAATGTTAACGTTCCAATCACTCAAGCATCAATTATTGATATGCTTGATATGCTGGAGATATCTGTATTTGTTAACTTCTCTAATGACTCGAGAGATCCGGTGTATGGTAGCTGACAGGCGTTGAAATGAATGGTAAGGAGAGGCTCTATATCCTTGGCAAGGTAATCTTCCAATATTGGAATGATTTTTCGATTGAGGACCTACAGGTTGAATGCAATTTGAGTCAATCTGGTATATTTTCGGTATTGCTAATGCTGAAGAAGATCTTGAAATGTCATTCATTCTATTGATATGTTTGGTTTACTGTTCGTTGGAGCTATTGTTAGATATGGAAAATGATCTCTTGAATCTCTTGATCTCTTGAAAATGAAGTCGATACGCCAATGAAGAGTCAATTCGAAATTCCCATTTCAACATTACATCTAACGACGAAAGATAATCACAAAGCAAGGTCTTCGTTGGAAACATCTTCCCACACTCAACAGGTGTGCGTTGTATCGAACACAAAGTACCACTTTGCTGCACCTAATTGCGGCCCCCTCTCCAACACAGCCAACAACTTCATGGTTGCTCGACGTTGCGGTTAAATTAGCGTAACACTCATTTCCCAACAGAGCCAGCGTGCGTTCCCGTGAGGCTCAACTGCCCCCGAGGGACATTCGCGTACAGCGTGCAACGCCTCAACACTATTCACCTTATCCTCGTTGTACTTGTCGCGGTACTGGATGCTCAGCAGGGCATCGGTCTGGATCAGGATGCACGTCGCTCCGCTCGATCCGTCCAGGCGGTACAGCGATAGGGAGGACGGCACGGCGGTTGCCTATTTTTGGGGGGGGGGGGGGGATGGAACGAAACGGACAATACGGTTTTGAGAAACGTCAAACGTTCGTGTCTTCCGTCACATGATGGAAAATTTGGTCGTGCGCGAATGAGAGGAAGAAAAAGAGTGTGTATGAGAGAGAGAGAGCCGAGATGGACGGAAAGCTTTTTCCTGACGAACGGGTCTTTCCAGCGCTCTTTCAGACGCACGTAAGTCGGAAAATCGATATCGCTCGCTATTAGCGCACTCTCTGGCACTTGGAGCGGGATGACGAAGAGGGGGGTAGGAGGGGTTGGAGGGGGCGGAAGGACAATCCACGACGATGACGGTATAGTTCATTCATAAATTGGGGAATTGCGATTTTGCCCCATCGACCGTACGTACCGAGCTGGACGTGGGCTTCATGGTGTACTTCGTAATTCGTGGCTTCTTTGTCGAGAGTCCGGAACGGTGGCTGCCGCAGGACCGGATTGCTCGCTTTTGCGCCCGAAGGGTCTGCTGTCATTTGATTCGTCCTAACGCCTCGTCCCGTCTCCCGTCTACTGGAGAGGATTTTGCCGTAATTTAACACCTCATTTCACACGGCTCTCCGTGGACGCGATGTGTCCACAAACACGCACAGATACAAGCGCTCCGTCTAACATGATACAAACGCACTGGGTGCAAACGCAAAACGTGACGCAAAAAGGGCAAACAATTTTCACACAGCTCGCGGGATGTGCTTAAAATTCTCGAGAGATTTCATCGGCACCGGGAAGACGAACTGTTCGGCGCCGGAGCCCTTCGCGGGACCGGGAATCCGATTTTAATTAAACAAATCTGCGATTTGTCGTCGTTTGTTGCTGCTGTTTGTGCTGAGCGCTGGGCGGAGGGGAATAGAAACGCTTGATTCGTTCCGGCGTGTCGACGGGAGCGGTGGGTCGGATTACGGGAACAGGTCGTCCGTCATCGAAGGCCAAGGCGTTGCGGTGTGCGACGAATGGTGTGAGATGTCGATTCAGCGCACACTCTTCACTCAACACCGGTGCCAACATCAAAGCCGATCCACGTTGGCGTGGAGTGGTCGGGTTGCTAGGAGCAACAAATCCCTCAAAGTTTGCTGCGGCATTTGGGGAGAAAAAATCAACCCAGATGGATCACGTGTTTTGAAAAACCGAATGTTTGGAAAATTTCGTTGATAACAGATTTTTGTTATATGGCTAGTATAGGAATTTTTCTTTTTTTTTAAACAGCACGGCTTGCACGGGATGGTGCTGGGATTTTCCGACCTCCACTCGCTGTGGATCTGTACGTCGATTGGGTGGACCGTAAGTGTGTTGGCGTTTTGCGTCGAATCGTGTGTGCAGTGGAGATTCATCAAACGTCGATTTATGCGAAGTTTCTAGGCTAATCCAGCCGTGTTTAGCTGAAGTAGTAAAAGGATTCGGTGGGCTCCGGGACGATTTGGACGTGGCTTGGTCGCAAAATTTTGAGAAACAATCTTCACGAAACTGTAGAAATGGCTATAAAATTGAAGTGTCTGACGTACTTGCAGATGGAGCTACAGCGCATCCTGAACCCAAAGAGCAATAAATTTGTGCTGCTAGTCAGTCAAACCTTTTGTGAGCAGGATGGTAACAACTTGAAGCACCTTAAGGACGCGTTACGCGTGCTCGGAATGGGTTACTCCCTGGTGTTGAGCTACGATTCTGCCAACTCAAGCGTCGATCTAACGCTGCTGACACGAATCAGCTTCGAACACATGGCCACCGGGAGCGTTGCGGACTTTGTCAGTTTC
The DNA here is from genome assembly GCA_002091845.1 of Anopheles cracens. NCBI lineage: Eukaryota > Metazoa > Arthropoda > Insecta > Diptera > Culicidae > Anopheles > Anopheles cracens. Next base: position 23,634 of record KZ067484.1, on the reverse strand, counting down.
CGGCACAGCTTCCGCTTCGAGGTAGGCTCGCTGCGTGGCATGAAGGTGACGGCGCTGCTGCACCAGTTCTTCCCCTACAGCTACGTCACACCGGACGGTCACTGGGACGGGTCCGATGTCTACGCGTGGAGCATAATGGCCGGCCAGCTGCGGTTGTACCTACAGCTGAGGCGATCCCGACCGGGTGTGAGCAAATCGGTAGACTTCGTCGCCACACGCGACTGGCTCGTGCACGATGGGCGAGAGAAGATACATCTCGCGTCTCGGGACTACTTGGCGCTGGTTGTACCCCGGCCGCTGGAGCTGAATCTCATCGACGCAATCCTGCAACCGTTCCAGCGTGAGGTGTGGATGTTGATCGGTGTGCTGATGGGCTTCTGGCTGCTCGCTGCCTCTCTGCGCGCGTCCGGAGTGCGTCCGAACTTCGCCTTCCACATTGAGCAACCGTGGTTCGGGTGGTTCCGGCTGGCGCTCAGCGTGTTGACCTTTCTGCTACTGGAGGCGTACCTGGCGCAGGTCACCTCGCTGCTGCTCACGCTCCGCTACGTCGAGGGTCCGAAGACTGTGGATCAGTTTCTTGCGACCAACGTGTCGCTGGTGCGATCGTACGGGCCGTATGAGACACTCGAACAGGTGCACCCGGTGCAGCGGGTGCAGCTGCAGGCACGGATGGCCACGCGCACCCCGGAAGAGCTGGCACGCGTCACGCCGGCCTATGCGTACGTGGAGATTCGGAGCCGCGTGCTGTTCCTCGCGTTCGGTGCGGACCCGATCGATCCGGTGACGGGCCAGCGGAACTACTACATCCTGCCGGAGCCGCTGGCCGAAATGCGGTTCCAGTACGGGTTCGCGAAGGAAACCGCCTTCAAGATGGTGGCCGAGCGCTGTCTGCTCCAGTACGAGGAGAACGGACTGCAGGCGCATGTGGATCAGTACTTTGAAGGGTGGGCGAGGGAGCTGAACGTTCGTTTTCAATTTTTCACCGTAGGTGTAGGGCTGACGTGCAACATGATACAGGGCCCCGTTTACTTCATCCGTTAGGGAGTTTGTGCCGGAAAAGCTGGCCAGCGCGGAAACTGCGGGAACTGGGAAATCAGATTACGCACTCGGTTGCAGGCGTCGGTTGCCTGCCGGTTCGCTTAAACTCCTGCCTAGGTGTTTACAATATTCATCAGATTATCAATTCCAGTTCCCGTTCCAGTGCGCCAGAATTCCGGGACTACGCGAGATAACGTTCGCACCTTCCAAGAGGTGACTGGGACCGGGAACCATCAAGATAGGGACACTTGAAGCAGCACGAATGTTTGCACGTTGCGCTCTGGATAAGATCGCACTTGAACGCACTCTTGTCATGCCTTATCTTTTCCAAGACATTTCCGGACGCGCTCGGTCCACACTTTATGGGTCAGTGGCGAAATTAGGCGTTTAGGGACACGTAAAACACAAACACTCGGATCGGAATCTGCTGGGCTGCCACCGAAGGACCTCGCCTTGGTGAGGTGCGAGAGGGAAGAATGTTAATCCTCTGGTTAATCCTGGTTTGCTCTACTTTTAGCACACCTTCGCTGCAAGAAGTCGTACGCCGTGCTCGACGTCCAGAAAGTGTACGAAGCTGAACCAAAGGCGAGAGAAATGAAGACAACAACAAAAAAGACACCGATCCTAGAAAAGGACTTGGAACAGCTTGGGCTTCCTTTCGGTTTTGTTGTAGGTGGCGAAACTGTAGGGACACGAAAACATACAAAATCGTTTAATGGATCCTACGAGGGTCCCTGCAAGCGAATGGATAATAAAAATCAGAAGCATACGAAAATATTGGTTTACCAAACCCGCTTTTTAGCGTGCGTTTTGCGTCGGGATGCAATTTTGAGTCACTGGGTGCAGTCGATCAAAGGACTTCCTTTCGATTGTATTTTTACTCCTTTCGCCGCTCGGTACAGCACAGAACCCAACGACCCGGTCACCATAGCGACCCGCTGGGCTAGCGGCGAAAATCTTCCGTAGCAACGCAAACCATCCAGGAGGTCACACGTGGTGGATTAAACGCTAGCACATGGCACCGGCAGGCACCGGTGGCCGTTAATTGAATTAATTGGATGGCCAATTACACTTCACCGTACTTTGTTCGATCCGTTCTTTTTTCCCCGGTTGCTCCGCTTTTTAACTCCCCGTGACAAGAAAAACTCTTGTGTTTGGGATGTTTTTCAATCGGTGGTGTTTGCGTGCGTGTGTAGCTGATTGGGAAAACCCCAGGAGAGGTAATTATTTGCTTAGATTAATAGACACAACTCCGAAGTGGGTTTTTCCGAAGGGTGAAACAACAAGCGTCATTACGCTATCCACCCGTCGCTTTTCAATTTTTCACCGTAGGTGTAGGGCTGACGTGCAACATGATACAGGGCCCCGTTTACTTCATCCGTTAGGGAGTTTGTGCCGGAAAAGCTGGCCAGCGCGGAAACTGCGGGAACTGGGAAATCAGATTACGCACTCGGTTGCAGGCGTCGGTTGCCTGCCGGTTCGCTTAAACTCCTGCCTAGGTGTTTACAATATTTATCAGATTATCAATTCCAGTTCCCGTTCCAGTGCGCCAGAATTCCGGGACTACGCGAGATAACGTTCGCACCTTCCAAGAGGTGACTGGGACCGGGAACCATCAAGATAGGGACACTTGAAGCAGCACGAATGTTTGCACGTTGCGCTCTGGATAAGATCGCACTTGAACGCACTCTTGTCATGCCTTATCTTTTCCAAGACATTTCCGGACGCGCTCGGTCATACGCACCTTTCGGCGTTTGGCTCACACGTCCTTGTTAGGGGGATTACGGTTAATTGTCCTGAAAAGTATATTTACCGAGAGCAACCACAAAAGGGAGCGTTTCGTTCGTTGGACGCGCTAGGAATTGAGGTTAGCAATCGCCATATGCAATACCCGTACGCAACTAAATGCGCAACTGCCGAGCTGAGAGTCCTGCTGCGCTATTGCCCACCCGGCGAGGTGTTTTCGTTTGCGGCACAGCGTGAACTGCGTGAACTACGAACTCTCAGCCACTTTGACGCCTGTGAGAAGTGAGACATCCCTGTCGTGGGAGATGATCGAGTACAATTCTCCGAGCCACATGCGATCGTCCTTAAGACGCAATCGTTAGAAGATTACGAAAACACGATGCTTCTGAAGCAACGGGTGTCTCAAGGATGTTGCCGTGTGTACTTTTTTCGTGGAAGAAACGCTTTAGTACCAAGGGAAAAAGGATCCAGCGCACTTTCTGGTGTGATTTTTTCACTAATTGGCGCAGGCAAGTCCCAAACCGAAACCGTTGTAATGATTAATCGGGATGGCTGCAATAAATCAGTTTTTTTGTCGTTAAAAACAACGTAAACTTACTCGTTTGATCGCTCTATCCCAAAACGAACTGCTTTTTTCCAGCGCTCACGTTTCAAGGGGACGCCCGAATGCGATGCGAAGGGTTCCATACGTGCGACCGTTTGCGGGCGTTAGCTAATGGCACTGCGGACACCCGGGGAAGCATAAATAATGAGCGGCACCGGGAAGGGGTTTGCTTTTTTGGAATCTTTGTGAACCCGCCGGGAGAAGGTAATAAGTGCGGTTAATGTAACAATCACACTTAGGCTCTCGTTCGAACGAATGCTATCGGGAGAGCCAGAGAAAGGGATAACATGAAGATAGGAGAGGGAATCGATAGAAAAAAGATGCTTCCAACGCCCGGCAGTGCATAGGACTTAAAGGACAAACTGTCCAAGGTGGCCGTTCGAAAGCGCTCCACTTGCAGCGGCAAGTAATGTAACACCGTTCGTCCGCAAATCATAAATCTTACGCTGTAGGAAAAAGGCGTTTATGTGGCTGGTTAAAGCAACGAGCGCCAGAAGTATAATAAGAATAATAAGAATATCATCAATTATGGACAGGGAATATAAAATATAGGTCAAACAAATAACTAATATGGAACTATCAATGACACCATTGATTAGGACCGCCTCTATCTAGGGTCATTAATCACGTAGTTAAAAAAAATGTAATCTTCCATAAGGTATCTGCTATCTGTTCAATAAAAGTTTGTACTACTGTTCTTTTATTTCAATTGGCCATTTATAAAGAATGGCCGTTGTTAACGCTTTGGGAATACGTTTGTTGAGATATTTTTCCAAAAAATATATAGTGTGCTACACAGATTTTTCGGGCATTAGGGATATTTTGTCAAGCTTTTTTTAAGTTCACTATCTAAGTTTTCTATAACAAAAAATAAAAACATCTGACTAACTCTCTCTGGAGTAGTTTTTGGCCGAATATTTCATCTCTTTCTATCTGCTCTGCTTGTTCCGCTCACGAAGGCGTTTTGTGTGGGTATAATCTGCTGTCTTCCTTTTTTTGGTAACCATGGTAACCATCGCTTTTGCGTCCTAAGAACTCAAGAAAGATCCACGCAAGTAGAAAGTGAAATTAGATTAGATTTGAATCTATTTACAGGATGACATATGACAAAAACAATAACATAAATCGCTATATCGTTGCTCCACTGTGTGTATATTTACCATATTGGATAAGTCCTAATGAGTCCTTCAAATGCACAAACAGGTTGTAAAAAGCAATAGCGCTGAATTTTTATTTCGTTGTATTGAAGTTGAAACCTCTGTCTAAATCTGAACGGATAATTTCAACACGTTCAAAACATGCTACGGTTCTGTGACTCGGAGCCACTCCTAAAGTCGTCTACCTGAAGCGATCGGTGTTTCCTGACGTTAATGCAGTAGCATCGACTACTGCGATGTTTGTTTGGAGTACGCGTGAAGGCAGCTACTGCGCACTGTAGGCAGGTACCGCTCGCCTACTTTGCAAAAATTCGATTCCCAGCCCTCGCTGATCGGGTGAGGTGGAGGTGAAGTTTTTATTTGGTCTTCTCCCTGCCGAGTGTGCGGCACCGGTGCGGCAGTTCCTGCACGGATAACGGGACTTGAAATGCGTGTCCCAAAGTGTCAAGTCCACAGCGAAACGTTGCGCAATTCGGCAGGAACCTACGGGAGTGTGGATTGAGGACAATCGCTGAGTTGTAGTTAGCAAAATTACGCATCAACATCGATTCGCGATGGTGAATGATTCGTGCTGCCGGCCAACCAATTCTTGAGATATGTCGCCTGGCTCTTGCTGATTCTACGAACTCAAAGGGGTGTAGCTTCAAGTTTTGCTCCTGAGTAACTGCCGCCGGTGAACAACAGTGAGCCAGACAAATGGTCTGCGAAATATAAATGGCGCCCGGAGAGGCCACACCCTTTCGATAGGAAAATCGAATCGGAACTTGCCCGAGATGAAACAGGCAACACGGCGCGCTTCGCAACCATTGCGCAAGTCTGGGTTTTTTTGGTTAGGGTTCGGGATGGGCGCCTGGGAGCTGGAGCGCGCGCGCGCGCGGGGACGAGAGGATCAAATTATGTTCGCTTTCGGATGGCCTTTCGGTGGATCGTCACACACCCGCGGGAATACATCGGCGGGAGTTCGCATATGGTCGGTCTCGCCTGGATTGGACGATAAATCAGTGGAGAAATATGAGTCGGCAGAGTCGTTGAAACTGATTGCCGTTACCGCTCGATGGCTAATGAGTTTTCGAGGGCGCACCGACGGCAGCGTCAAGTTTTGCGTGTTTATTAACAACGTTTGCAATCGAAACCAAGCTAGAAATATGACGCCCCGCGCTTCTGGATTATTGGAACAGGTTCCACACTCGGAAGAATGGAGCGATCGGTGTTTCCTGACGTTAATGCAGTAGCATCGACTACTGCGATGTTTGTTTGGAGTACGCGTGAAGGCAGCTACTGCGCACTGTAGGCAGGTACCGCTCGCCTACTTTGCAAAAATTCGATTCCCAGCCCTCGCTGATCGGGTGAGGTGGAGGTGAAGTTTTTATTTGGTCTTCTCCCTGCCGAGTGTGCGGCACCGGTGCGGCAGTTCCTGCACGGATAACGGGACTTGAAATGCGTGTCCCAAAGTGTCAAGTCCACAGCGAAACGTTGCGCAATTCGGCAGGAACCAACGGGAGTGTGGATTGAGGACAATCGCTGAGTTGTAGTTAGCAAAATTACGCATCAACATCGATTCGCGATGGTGAATGATTCGTGCTGCCGGCCAACCAATTCTTGAGATATGTCGCAGTGCGCATTGCTGTGTCGTACTCCAATACGGGATATTCTAAATGCCCTTGATGGTCTAAGGTTCTTTAACCCCACAAGAAACTATCCATCGGGAGGTACTATAGCTAGACATGCGAAAAGCGTAAATAATTCCGCTCTCAAAACAATCTCATCATGTGAAAGCTGACTTAGAATCGTCATACGTAATAGATCCTAGCAAGAAAATGCTTCTATCTAAGTTTTCTATAACAAAAAATAAAAACATCTGACTAACTCTCTCTGGAGTAGTTTTTGGCCGAATATTTCATCTCTTTCTATCTGCTCTGCTTGTTCCGCTCACGAAGGCGTTTTGTGTGGGTATAATCTGCTGTCTTCCTTTTTTTGGTAACCATGGTAACCATCGCTTTTGCGTCCTAAGAACTCAAGAAAGATCCACGCAAGTAGAAAGTGAAATTAGATTAGATTTGAATCTATTTACAGGATGACATATGACAAAAACAATAACATAAATCGCTATATCGTTGCTCCACTGTGTGTATATTTACCATATTGGATAAGTCCTAATGAGTCCTTCAAATGCACAAACAGGTTGTAAAAAGCAATAGCGCTGAATTTTTATTTCGTTGTATTGAAGTTGAAACCTCTGTCTAAATCTGAACGGATAATTTCAACACGTTCAAAACATGCTACGGTTCTGTGACTCGGAGCCACTCCTAAAGTCGTCTACCTGAAGCCGTCTCAAGTGCAACTGCGATACAAGCGTTCGCTAGAACAGAAGAACCAATGACCCGGCTCCGTTTCCCCTTGAGAACGGTGCTTACAGCACACATTCAGATTAAGATGTACAGCATCTATTATTTCAACGAAATGCCGATGTTTTGTAAACACTGCAAAATTATGAAATTCTTCGCCCAGCGCCCAACGCGGACGTCCCGTCTCCATCAGCTTACTTCGGCCCTTGAGCAGCGCGTCCTCCCCGTGGCACTGGGTTCGTCCAGCAGTATCAGCAGTATTTTGCGTGTCGTGTAAAGCGTCAATCTGCGTCCGCTCGCACCATCAACCGGCCGGTGAGGCGAGAACTTCGCCGGAGCGCGTAACATAAACAATCTCGGCTATTTATCCCGCTTCCCCTTCTGTTTTTTTATCGTGTCCGGTAATGTCGCACGATCGAAGACGCTGCGGCATGTCTGCGTTCCTCCTCCGGCGGATCACATTTTTGACTCCGTGTAGTGGTCGTATCCGGCAGACGCTCCTTTGCTCTTGACAATGGTTTGTTGCACACCAGCGAGCGGATACGACCTTACGCCCGACATTGGATATGTCATTTGTTGTGTCTTGAGCGGTGCCTCCTAATGGTGGAGATTGGGTGCCCCTTTGGGTTCTATAATTACTTGATGAAGTTTTACGAGGTTTGGTCAGGAAGGCGTAGTGCGCATTGCTGTGTCGTACTCCAATACGGGATATTCTAAATGCCCTTGATGGTCTAAGGTTCTTTAACCCCACAAGAAACGTTTACCGTCGACCTTTGCGGAACTCTGCCTCGAACGGATGGTGCGGATGTCCGAAGCTGAACGATTCCGGACAGATGCGGCCATTGCGTTCCAGGCCTCCGAGCTGTGCCATATCTTCTGCGTCCAGTTCAAACCCGAAGACATCGGCGTTCGAGGCGATGCGCTCCTTGCTGACGGACTTCGGTATCACCAGGTGACCCAGCTGGATCTGGTAGCGGATCAGAATCTGTGCCGTCGATTTGGAGTGTTTCTTCGCCAGCTTCTGGACGACCGGGTCGTCCATCAGGACGGGATCGTCCTGTTTCACCCAAGGCCGGGCCGGCGATCCGAGCGGACTGTACGCCGTCACGGTCACACCTTGCTCGCGGCAGTACTCACTCAACGCCGCCTGCTGCAGGTACGGATGGCATTCGATTTGGTTGGTGGCCGGTGCGATCCGAGCCACGTTCAGAATGCGCTGCACCTGCTGGACGTTGAAGTTCGACAGGCCGATGTTACGCACGAGCCCCGCATCGACGAGACGCTCCATTGCCGGCCACGTGTCGACATAGTCGACATCGGAGAAGTGCACCCGCTTGCCGTCGGGACGCAGCGGGAACAGCACGTCGCCCTCGCGGTACGCCACCGGCCAGTGGATCAGGTACAGGTCGAGATATTTGAGGTTAAGATTTCGGAGCGTCACCTGCAGCGCCCCTCGCACCAGGTCCGGCAGGTGGTACGTGTTCCACAGCTTGCTCGTCACAAACAGGTCCTCACTAGAAGCACCGCGCAACGGTGTTAGTACGTTCGGGCGCGTTTGCGTTCGCCTGACGCCCACTGACTTACCGCTTGACATTTCCCGGCCCTACTTTGGCAGCTATTCCCGCGCCTACTTCGTGCTCGTTCTCGTACACGTGCGCACAGTCGATGTGTCGGTAGCCGACTTCGATCGCATCCTTCACCGCCTGCGTGACCTGCCCCGGGGGTGACTGTCGCGGTTGGGAAGAGCAAACTTTCGTGACTGCTCGAAACACACCGCTAAGAAGAAGAACCGACTTACATTCCACGTGCCTAGGCCGAGTGCTGGAACAGGGGTTCCATTTTTGAACAGAATATTCGGGATTTTCGGTGCCATTGTGGGGACTTCCTCACTCTCGGCTGTCTGGTGGTCTACTGCGATCCGATCGGGATCGGACAAATTACGAATCCGGATGATGCAATTTTGGCTTTCGGCCAGATACTGTTTCTAGAAACGGTGCCAAAAGATGGTTACTTACTGATCTCGCTTGAAGGGAGGCTGGTGGCGTTTCGATGACGATTAAATGACGTAGCTCTCTACAAGGTTTTGGCATAGACATTTGCCACTTCCCATTTTGTATGCGATCTCTTATTTTGTTTAATGTTTTCATTACTTGTTTGCTTTGAAGTAGCACATAAAAGAGAAAGTAGGTGAAGGAAAGGTAATATTTTGAATCCTTTATAAAGAACAAATGTTATAAATTTTTTCTTTATGAATTATACATTAAATAATCATAAATAATTTATTAATTTTTAATTTTGTAAATTATAAATTATAAATTATAAATTGTTTTTATTTTTTTATCACACATTAATTAAGTTATTGCAAGGATTAGTGAGCAATTTAAGCAATTTAAATGTGCAATTATCTTTACAGCATAAAATTATATATTATATATTTTTAGTTTGCATACTTACTCTTTAAAATCTGAATAACAGTGTAGTAGTTTAATAATTAATCACTATTCCAAAAAAAGCTTGATTCAAATTTTTATATTCTAGAACATTCGTGAATGAAAGAAATGTTGATTTTATAAGATTTGAAAACGAATCTTCTGGAAAGTATCCCAAAGATATAGATAAATTCTTTGGGAGATACCATTAAATTGAGGGAGATCTTGCATTCTTGAGTAATCTGATGACTCTCATTTCAAATTAAAATATAAAACTGAATAAAATAATAAAACAATAAATATGTTCATCATACGTATAGTAATCTGATGACTCTCATTTCAAATTAAAATATAAAACTGAATAAAATAATAAAACAATAAATATGTTCATCATACGTAAAGGATCCATTTTGGATTTCATATGCATTCCGCTCCGCCTACGGCCTCGGTGTACTAATGTGGTCGTTGTAAATTTTTATTGAAGAAAACTGCTGTTTATTATAATAATTTCATTGGGCGGGTATCGCTTTCCAAATTTGCTCGAAGCAAATCGAGCAAGATTACAGGGACACCGATCAGAGTAATCTGATGACTCTCATTTCAAATTAAAATATAAAACTGAATAAAATAATAAAACAATAAATATGTTCATCATACGTAGAGGATCCATTTTGGATTTCATATGCATTCCGCTCCGCCTACGGCCTCGGTGTACTAATGTGGTCGTTGTAAAATTTTATTGAAGAAAACTGCTGTTTATTATAATAATTTCATTGGGCGGGTATCGCTTTCCAAATTTGCCCGAAGCAAATCGAGCAAGATTACAGGGACACCGATCATAGAAAACATACAAAACATCACAGCTGGTTCGCGCAAAAGGTTAAGAGCTTCGCTGGGTGGCAAGCCGTGGTCCAATGCCCCCGCGGGGCACCGGGATTGATGGAATAATAATAGTACAATAATGCGTGTGATTAAAATAATAAACAAGCTGCAGACGGCGAGTTGCATAAAAATATACATCATCCAGCGGGCAACGAAAAAAAAAAGAACCGGAAGACGGCAGCATCCTTAAAGTGGGCGGAGCTAAAAGCACGGC
>KZ067481.1:81592-124361 GCA_002091845.1 Anopheles cracens | reverse complement strand
GACGGGTGTGAGAAGCAGTGCGTTGCGATGGTTTGGTCTTCGTGCAACACCCCGCGCATACACGGTGGTGGAGCGTGTGGTCGGTTCAACAAATTCCTCCTCCGCCCGTGCTGCTGCTGCTGCACTTCGATCGTCGTCTTTGCTGCGCTCGGTGTAAGGGTGTTTAGAGAGCTCGCTCGCTGCTGCCGCGCTGCTGCTGCCGCCGTACGTGAAGGCAAAAATTTGAATGGTTTTTAGAAAAAGGTTTTCGGCCGCTCCGGGTCTCCTCGACGGGCTGGCGATTCGGAAGGTTTTTTTTTGGGACACGCACCGACGACCGACACCGACGGCGGCAGCACATTTTAATCTCCTCTCGCATCATTTTTCGGTGCGTGCGTGTGTGTGCGCTCGCTCCGTGCACCCCTAGGGGTTGGGCGCTGCTGGCAGTGGGAACGAGAGCGAGCGATTGATTTCTTTTTTTCGGGCATATTTTGGTGGTCCCGCGCGCCTCGACAGTGCGGCCCGTGCGCGCGCGCCAGAAAGGGACCGGGAGTGTCGGTTGCTTAGGTTTTCAATCAACGCCACGAGCGAGAGGGAAGGCGAGAGCGATCGAGTTCGCGTGTGGTGTGAGCGAGAGCGAGCGCTGTTCGAGCGAGCGGGATGTACAGCGCGCAGGAGAGAAACGCTCTCTCGCAGGCTCCGCGATGGTGTGTGTGTGTGTGTGCAAAAAATAGGGGTGGGGGAAAAACTACCCAAAAACACAGAGCGAACGACGATGATGGTTCGCTTTAAGGGTTGGTACTACCGTTGTATAATAAAACAAAAAATGACAAAAACAAAACATACAAAAAATTTAAAAAAAAAACTTCACCTAATCCGCTCGGGCAGTAGCACCTTACGCCAATGTTTTGGTATTTTTTCTAACTTTTCCCATGTTTTTTTCCTGTCTTTTGAATGCGAATGAGCGATTTGTTTGTAGGTGATGTTAACAACTGTGGTTAGATTGTTGTGTTTTGCTTTCCGGCTGATTATTGCATGTTTCAGATTGGTTGACCTTTCGGTGTTTTTTTAGTTCTATTGCTTGACAGTCTCCTGTATGCGTTATTCAATTTGCTTTTTTGACGATACAATTTGGGAATTTTGATAGTGGGAGCCTAGAGAAAAAAACCTGTAGCATAATTAGTATCGATAAGTGCTGAAAACTCGGAAAAGGTTCGAAACTTGTCATAATAAATTTTAAAATATTCGTCCATGTAAATTGCCTGAAAACTCCCTTCAAAATGTAATTAAAACCTCCTTTTTGGGATAAGGTATTTTAGATCTATTTTTGTCACATGGGCTGTATTTTAGCCATTGAGGATTTGGAATGAGCAAATAAACGAGTTTTTAGGAAAATTTTAAATATTGAAAGGGCCGAAATGCAAGAAACGCAGTACATTGGAGAGGGCGAGTGCGTGAAAGTGAGAAAAAGTGAACAGAAGAAGCTAAGGAGAGCGAGATGAAGCGAGAGAGAAGTGCGTAAGCGAAAAAATTACGCATAATTCTGCGTCGTCGCGAACTTTTTTTCTTCTGTTCCTTCCTTCCTATCGTTTTCTCTCTTTCTGTCTCTTTCTCCCTCGCGTTGGCGCTTTCTCCGGCACTGGAACCCTTTTTCTGCTCGCTCGAGGGCGAGGTTTCGGGCCGAGTCTTTTTTAAAGATTTTAATTTTTTTTCTTACCCCCACCCTCTCCGGGTGATCGAAGAAGCAATAGAGGCCCGAACCCTTTCCCGTATTTTTTTTCTCGCCCCATCCAAGGATCCGCGGACTGTTTCCTCGCAACAACGCGATCGAAGGGGAAGGGTGCTGAAATGGGAGCGAAATGTTTTTTTTTCTGCTTATTTATTCTATCTTCTCTTCTAGTTTGTTGCTTTTAATTCGTTAACAGTTCGCTTGGTGTTGGTTTTCCCTTTCCTGGCGTTTTTTTTTGCGTTCACCTCTATTTGCATCCACCATCTTTCGGTCCACCAATCGCGTTTGCATCTTTAGCGCGCCCTTTCCCGCGTCCCTTCGCGCGCCTCCCTCTTGCGCAGCCGAACGCTCCGCAGGAGACTAGTCAAATTTATGTCGTTGATCAACTGTGGTCTTTTCGCGTCCTGCCTCGCGCGCACCCGATCCCAACCGGGTCGAAGAAGCTGATGATGAGTCCGGCTTTCGGAGGTGGGTGTTTTTTTTCTACTCCTTCTTTCTCTTCGTTTCGTTCGTCGTTGGAGGAGGCGCATCCTTTTTTCCAGTGCGCAAAGAAAGAAGGCGAATTCTTTGGAGATTTTTGTGTGGGGAAAAGTTTGGTACAGTTTCACGGTACGGACCGAGGAGACACGGGCTCGCGGCAAGGGAAAACTGATTACATTTTTTGGAGATTAATTTAGGGTTTTTTCTTCCTTTTTTTTCCTCGCCCACACTTGCGCCGAAATGTCCGAGCGCCTTTCCACCCACCTCGGCAGGCTTTCATTTCCTTTTTTCCCTTCAATTTTACTTCCTCCGCTCCTCTCTCACACGCTGCTTCTTCCCACCTCGGGGCTTTAAGTCCCGAAGAAAGATGGCGCTTGGCTTTGACGTGTGCCCACCGCAACCACCCACCACCTACCCCACCTCCCCTACTGCTGCGGGGGAAAACGCCGCCACGTCGGCGAAAGGGTTATTAAATTTCACCATAGAAATGAAAATTTAATGTCAGCCCAAGTTAAATGGGCTTTTGAGGCAATTTTTTCGCCCATTCTTATGGCTGTCGCTTATACACCCGCGTGCAATTCTAATCGAACGATTTTTGCTCTAGGGCGAGGTGGGTTGATGAAGGAGGCGGTGTACTGTGCGGAGAAATCTGTTGGTGCCGTTGGCAGGACGGAATGGTCCAATTTTGTCGTTGTAATTGTCGGTTGATTCTGTTGTAGTGGTTTTAGAGTTTTTATCTATTTTTCATCATCGTATTTCCTCAGATTGTATGTGCTTTGTATTGGTTTATTATTTGAACACTATAGAAACATTATAATACCATTTTAAAATGTTACATGTACTGCTATTTAAGTAATCATAGATTACAAAAAATATATAATCGTATGTAAATTAAATGTTTTTTTTTTGTATTGAAATTAATTCAATTATCAAGCAAATGGTTTTAGGAATTAATCCACCAAGTAACTAATTGAATAAAAATCATTTTCCTCGCATAACATGATTTGTTTTCTCATCAATATGGGCTCATCCATACAAGCCAAGCAGCAACAACAACAAAAAATGCTCGTCTAACACAAAAAACCCAACCGAACCGTTCATTGCAGCTGTTAGCAATTGAAAATAACACCAACGCGTACTACAACGCGTTTGCTTCCCCGGGCATAATGAATTAAATAACAAAAACACTCGTTCAGCAACATGTCAACCTGTTCGATCAAAACATGGACCCCGGCACCGGAGCGACCATTGACTCCCGGTGCAATGAAAAGAGAGAACCAAAAAAAAACTGCAACGCACAGCGGAACGCCACTTTTGCCACTACTCAGCGCAAACGGAAAATGATTTACAATCGCGCAAAACAAAACTGCGGATTAAGAAGGAAGACACAACGAAAAAAGAAACAAACAAAAACACGAATATTGTGTACGGGGAGTTCCGAAGTGTATCGATCGTGCCAGTGGACGACGACGATTGCAAATCAATTAGCAAAACGGTAGAGTTTGCGGTGGTGTAGACCCCTAGCGCCCCGTAACGTTACGATTGTTTGTTTAGTTAGTTCTTTTTATGATTCGTTTTGCGATGTCACTACAAATTTGCATACCATTTGCATGAGCCTTTTCTGATTCTGTGTGCCTTGAAAGCAAACGATTGCAGCTCTTGGTTACCATGGCAATCATCGCCTTCAGGTCGCCTAAATTATCTGAAAACTGTCATCAAGGTGCGAAATTAGCTTCGAACCTCTGTAAGACAATAAAGTATTATTTTAAAGACGACTAAATTGACTTTGAAATATTCATACACGAGAAAAACGAAGCAAGCGTTCTGCGTTCTGTTACGTGACGTCTTCCAGCCACCAGAACGCCACCCGGCGCTTGTTATTGTTTTCCTTTCGCTCTTCCTGTCGCGAATCCGGTGCGCAGACACAGATCCGGCCTCCATTCGGGTGTTGTTTACAAGCCCAGACACGGCACGGCCGATTCGCTCGCACCGTCGCGAAACGTGAAAACAACCCACCCAACGCCGGCGGTGGGGCCACCCTCGCTTGACCTTACACATACGTTTAGTTCTTAAGCTCCATAAACCCCTCGCAGCTCTGGGGTGCAATACCCATTCCCTTACCGTGCGTGTCGGCCACTAAGATAGCGAGCTGCGCTGACCGGCGGCCCGAGGACTCCCGGGTGAAGGGGACCCGGACGGCAGGAAATGTGTGAATGAACGCCCAGGGCCGGTGTCGGTTCTGCTGGCCTCATCGGTTCCTTTTGGCCCCGCTGGCGGTGATCGCTGTTGCTAACACGCTGGCGGCGTTAAGTTGTGTTAAATTATGAATTAAATTGTACCTCTCAACCGTCTTGCAGACTTTTTTGCTTTGCACCGTTTGTAGCGAGATTGTTTTTTAGAACCTTTGCTTTGCGGCGGCATGCTCGTAGCGCGGATTTACGAATGGAAATTCGTTCTTGTCGCTGCAGCTGGTTTGACAAGGTGTGGTGTGTGGTCAGTTCCAGGGTGGTGGGCTTTTTTTCGAGCTCTCCACTTTTCGTTCACGGTGGCAGTCGGGGTGGCGAATGCAACGGTTTACAGAATTTTATTTGCTGATGGTAAGAGGCTTCTTTTTGTTTCTTTCATTTCGGGCGTAGCGCTCTGTGAAGCGATAAGCCGAGCGGTATCGCAATGAAGATTTGTGTGTAAATTATCATTTCTCTACATAGCTTTTCGCGGCAGATAGCTGAAATATAAATGAATTTCTATGAATTTTCTGATTCGAGAAAAAAAGCTTCTCAATAAGTTTCATCGATCGCTAATGATTAATTTGATCGGTTGTTTTGACGCAAGCCAAATTTAGGAGTATCAAATTTAATTATTTTTTTGCTGCAGAGACAGTGCTTCATTTAGTCGATGGGTTATGGACATAAGAAGATGCTGCATTCGGGGGATTTTTTGGGACGAATCTATAGAAACCAACCGTTTCCATGTTGGGGTCAGAGAGGTCGCCAACCGACGTTTTCGGGCTGGCGTTTTGGGTTTAATCACTGGATCTCGGATGGTTGTTTCGGTGCGATCGATCGATCACCTGGTTTCCTGCCAGGATTGTAGAAAGTTTTGTGAACAGTTCTGATGCTGAAATGATGCACGTTTCGTGCAAAATTACGGATTTTAACACATTTTGAATGGGCAATGTTTACGATCAACACTCAACGGCACTTAGTTAAGCTCTTCACGAACGAAACCCGCTCTGATTTTCATCGCGTATACTTTAGGAACATAAACATCATCATTCCAAGAGAGCCCGCATCATATACGGAGCAGGATACCATTCATTCGGCTCATCTTCGCTTCGTTGGGTTGGGTTGTCCTGTTTTGGGATCTTTAATTTGTGGGTCGATGATCTTAATTTGATTTGAGAAACGTTCATAGATGTTATATGTTTCTACGGTTTTCTTCAGTATTCTAGATTTAGACTTTTTAGAATTTTTGTCAATCTGAATCAATCACAATTAATCTGATCGGATTAGACATGCGTTTTTATTATTTAATGTTTTTATTGATTCCACCCAACGCTACAATACGCCTGTCTTAAATTACTGCTCTTACGGAAATAAGCAATATGAAAAAAGTTCTATAAATGATTATGTGAACCGAACGTTAATTGGTACAATCCCCTCCAACACTATCACATATCTAAACCAGAAAACTTTCGGGTGAATAATCAATAATAGAGGATGAAGCTGATATCGATTATGAATTATCGTTTTCCTCGATTGTGTCTGGATGTGGTAAGAATTTTTGCAAACCTTTTGCGTGGTCAAAACGTTGCGCCGTCCGTGACGGGTAGCAATATTGCGAACTGACTAAAATCTACGACCATCGGGACGCTCAAGCAACGATCATCACCATCAGATATGGTGTTCCTTTGCGCACGATCTTAATTCTGCTCTAACCGGTACTCTAGCCAGTCTCACAAGCCACGGGGACCCTCGTGAAACCGGTGGGTCTGGAAAGCGATGCAAAAGGGTCCGCATCGAACGAGGGTATGCAAAACAAACGGCCAGGACGACGCCCTGACAGACGTATGATTACGAGGATATCTTCGGACGGCCGGCTGCTGGCGAGGGGTCCATTTCGGGCGATGGAATTCGCAAGCATCTTTTCGGCGAGTCGCCCTTTCGCCAATTATGACCACCAGCGCCGGCACGTCCCAGCGACCGGAAAGAAGCACAGCGTCACTGCGCATACCCCCATGAAGCACGCGAACGCGGTTCGTTGCTGAAACTTGCGACGTGTGAGGGTTTGCTAAATTGAAGAGACCGTAAATTTTCTAAGAATAGTTTTGCTTATAGCTTCGGTGTTGGGAAGAAGATGCTGCATTCGGGGGATTTTTTGGGACGAATCTATAGAAACCAACCGTTTCCATGTTGGGGTCAGAGAGGTCGCCAACCGACGTTTTCGGGCTGGCGTTTTGGGTTTAATCACTGGATCTCGGATGGTTGTTTCGGTGCGATCGATCGATCACCTGGTTTCCTGCCAGGATTGTAGAAAGTTTTGTGAACAGTTCTGATGCTGAAATGATGCACGTTTCGTGCAAAATTACGGATTTTAACTATTTCGGCTGGCAGCTCGTGCTCGTGGCCCGAGAGAAGAGGTTATAAGGACTCCGGGGAAAGTGGACAGACCAAAAAAAAACAGCACTGCACCGCTGGAAAGCCCTTCCACGAGTCAACCGATCGATAGCACGCGCCATCAACAACTGTAAATGTACCTCTGGATCGTGTGCCGTCCACACGGACAGCAGCGCAGGTTTCCTTTTTTTGTGCACTTTTTCATGTCAGCACTTTTTTTCTTCTTCAAAACTTCTGATAGAATGCGGGAAATGGGCTATGGAGAGGGTATGCATGCGATCTTGATCGATGTGATCTTTAACGTGCGGGCAAACGGCGGTGTGTCCGGCGAACAATCCGTCTTCTCGTTGCGTTTCGTTGTGTTGCGTGATTTGCATGCGACCACCGCACATGGTGAAACATGATCCACCTGATGCGCTTTGGTGATTGTTGTTGAATAAAGAGGGTGTATCATCAGATGGGTAGATTTGATCGCTCTTTGGGCATCGCATGGAATCGAAAAAGTATTCATGTCCACATGTGCAGGCTAGCTGAGATGGAATGATGCTTGATCTAACAAGTAAAAGTATTTCAATCATAAGTCGTCAGAGTTTTTCACGTGGAAAATGGTAGAAATAGTATATACGTTTGATAAGTTTTGTTTATCGCTTGCTTGCACGTATGATATGTTTTGCTTACCGATATTCCTACACAAAAAGTTTAAATGTGTTAAAACCTTTCTTCCTCTCTAACTTTATTGCTCAAAGAGATTAGAGCTAAACTTTCCAGGTATAAAACAACAAGCCCATACATACATTATCTAAGATACATCCAAAGGAAACTACAAGTACTCGAAACAACTCCTCGTATATCTATCGCAACCATTAATCCACCGTATTTCCTGCCATTTTCATCAAGCAGATGTAAATTTTGCCTCGATCGGGCTCAATATCATTAATAATATCTCATGAATGAATGAATGCTGCCTTACAGCAGTAGCTGCTGCTGCATCCATTTCCCACGATTCCACATCCTCGAGCCAGACGGTAACGATTCCCGAGGTAAGGTGTTTCCGGGTCGCGCTAGCATCTCGATCCTCGCCACCGTCGGAACATTATCGAACTGGAAGGGAACTCGCAGCGTTAAGGATGTTGCGTTTCCATTCGCACCGTGGGCGAAGATTACACGCCTCACCGGTGCTGATGATCCCGATTCCCGGAGCTTAACACTGCACGGAAGCGAAAGTACCCCGGCTTCACGGGAACTGCACCTCAATCGCCCGGAGCTCGGACGCAAGGCGAAATGAAAGGCGATCGGTTGCGTGGTACGCGAGGATGTGCGATCGAGTCGAGAGTGTGTGTGTGTGTGTCACGCAACGCGTCCCGTGTCCCGAGCGGGAAAGAAAGCTTGACGCGTTCTAGCTGTCCGAAAGCACGCAGGGAGGCTCGAACAAAAAAAAAGAAGAAGCACGTAAAGAAAGCGCTGTTTGCAGGAAAAAGTTGCTTATTTCGCCGTGCATGCCAACCATTAAGTGAATTAATAAAGATCCAATCGAATGGGGTGTCGAACGGCCGCCGTGCCCTGGCCGTGGTTGGTAGAATGTTTTAATTAAACGCTTATGAGCGTTTGCTATCGAGATTTCGCGATCGGGCGTGATCGGTAGGAACTGGTTTTGCCGGTGCTGGCTGGTTCAAGAAACTGAGGCGCTGAGCTATCAGTGCAGTATATCGGGGTGGCAGGTGCACACCGGTGCCTGCTGGCCCGAAACCCGTTTTCGGGGCGCACTTTTCCGCTGGAGGAGCGTTGCTTCGTGAAAGGGGCGGGTGGTATGTAAAACTGTACGACGGTAACTTTTTGCCACGATGAATCCGCAGGCATCCATGGCGCAGGAGTTTGATCAGATTTTGGCAACATTTTTGTGATGCTTGCTGCATGGTGATGGTGGAGTTTGGTTTGAGTTTTGCACTAAAAGAGACTCGAAAAGTTAAGTTTATGTAGATTTGGAGCTTCTTTGGCACAATTGCTTCCCATTTCCTGTACAATGAAGCGATCTAATGCTAAGCCTACCGAATCCATTTAAGGCAGTCGCCACGATTCCACAGGCGGCAGTGTCGAAATTGCATTTCTTCATTTGTCTACCTTCGCATCGGTCCTTCGCTGTCCTGCCTGAATGCAAAACCGACAGAACAGAACCACTTCGAAATTTCACTTTCACGAACGAGATCGCGTTTTGTGTTCGAAATGATTTCCTAAACGGATTCGCAGTCGTCTTTTTTGGTTGTTGCCTGCTGCCATCCGTCCGCGTTCGGTGTGTGTGGGAAAAAAAGCATCTTCCGGGGGCAATGCGAAGCTTCCGACCATTGTTGCACAACACTCGTTCCACCTGAGAAACTGGCGAACGAGATCCTTCGGAAACGTATCTTCGTCCGCGCCCGGATTCCAGGGCACAATAACGAGATTAAGCGAACGCGTTAATCTCCGATTGCGGAGAGGTAATGGGAAACCGAACGTTCGGTTTGGGTCAGGTCGTGTGAGCCATTTAGCGCAGGAAGCCCGAGCCGGCCCCTCGTGGGAGGAAGCCGCTCAAATCCTTAACGGCAACGTTGTGCGCCTAGGGGCAGGAAGTAAGGACCGGCGTTCGTTGCACAAGCAAATTCCGACAGGCAGGCTAATGAGAGCGAAAGCACACAACCCAAAGCACTTGCGAAAAGGTCTTCCAAATAAGCTGCTGCTGTCGTCCGGGTGCAGGGTGGGTTTCGGGAGCGTTCCGTTGCGAGCGATGATCGCACTGAACCCACGCCTGCGTGCGCTGTGCTCGAAAGCTTTGAATCATCGACGAGGACGAGTGGCTGTTTCAAATATAGCCCCAAACATGATATTCCACCCACCGCTCGAGATTCTAGTGGCCGCTGTGGCGCGTTTATCGTGCCTGCAGCCAGGGTGTGTTTGTTTTCCGATTTGTCAATAGCTCGTACGCAAATTTATGCAAATGCTTGTGGACGCCTCGGTTGTGGTGGTGTGCACTTCGAGCGTAGGACGTGGTGAAGAGTTTGTTCAGTAATGAGAGTACACTCGTGGAGTGTCTCTTGTTTTGGTTTGCGCTTGGAGGACTGACGAACCAGGGAGTCACGGGAGTCAAGACGAATGAGTTCTTCATTTGCAAGCGAAATTAGTTCCGTGTTTTTTGTATAGCCAATTTCTGGAAAACTAAGATCTGAAACAGAGGTTCAATAAATTTTACTACAATCAATTTAAAAGCAATGTTTTTTTTACATTGAAAACAAGCATAAATCACCCGTTCAAAAGAACAGCCCAGTCCACGTGCCGCTGACAATCGGTGCCATTTTTCCCGAATCATAATCGATCGCTCGCGTGTCGCTAACATCGGAACGCGCCTTCGTCTACAATGAACCACTTTCGACTGTTGCTCTTTTGTATCACACCCGATGCCTTGTTAGCCGATTGTCAAATTATTAAAAACGTTATGAAAAATCGGCACAATGGGCACGGCCGCATTGTACGCACGCAGGCACGCGGTCCCTCTCTTCCTGGATGTCCCTCGGAAAGGGTTTCTGTTGCTTTGTGCCCTACACCACACCGTGCGTTCTTTTCTTACCCGACAACCGATCATTCCCGGCTCGTATCGATCAACCAATAATCCACATCGAACGGTCGGGAAAGAAGTCAAACCTTCTCCGCTTACGACGACGAGGACGACACGGGCACGGAAGGGCTGATTGTTATGCTCCCGTTTTTTGTTGTTGCCCTCAACTGTTGTTCTGCTTTCCTCTACCTAACCTTTTTTTTTGCTTCGGTGGGTTCAGCGTCACCTAATTTTACAGTGCAAAGGAGTTATAAAATCCCCACGTTCTCGGGTCGGTAAAACCGCATCGATCCGGCATCGAACGCAACAATGGGTGTAAGGTGAGACGGTGTGTACGGAAAAGGATGATTCCCCGGGCTAATCAACGTCCGGGGGACACTTTCGGGACACTTTGAAATCCGCATACGACGCGTTGCCGCTCGCGCTCTGTTCCGATGTGGATTTTCATTGTAGGGTGTTTTCACACCGGCGTCGGTTGTAATTAGCACGGATTCTAGTTCGTGCTAATCCTCGATCGCAAGAGTTGGGAAGGAGCTGTGTTTTCACACCGGCGTCGGTTGTAATTAGCACGGATTCTAGTTCGTGCTAATCCTCGATCGCAAGAGTTGGGAAGGAGCGGTGAAAAGGGAATACTCACGAGCCTACGGGTGGGTAAAGGATGCTCCTTATCGGATTTTTCTCTGCCCAGTCATTTAATTACGTCAGATACTGATAACTTTTTACCTGGTATTAAATCGTTGAGCCAAGCTTATTTTGTCAGAAAAACCTATTCTTGTCTTAGGGGAAAAATGCAAATACAGAAGAAAGGGCTATGCGTGTATATTACTTGGAAGGATTTCTTTTTTCATGCAAATCGTGCCTTTGAATGAGGGAGTTGCCATCAATCATAATAAATGTTTCATCAACGCATGTGGGTCGTCGTGTTGGACTACATTATATGATGTCTTATACGAAGTATTGGAAATTGCAAAAACGTTAGACAACCTATCGCCAACGTGAGGACTATGTCCACGGAATGTCAAATATAGAAGCAAGCTTGATGTAAAAGTTTTAGCGCAGCGCTACGTAGAATATCGTAAAGATGTTTCTACGTCTAGCAAATTTGGGGTTGCGAAATTCATTGCGAAACATTCCCGGAATTGGGAGTGCCGTGGATGCAGCAAAACACCCTTTTCTCGAATGCCCGGTTGGGTTGTCTTTACCTGCCTTCCGATACCGAGCGTCCTTTTCAGCTGCAGCCACAATCGAAAACGCCGGCCTTAGACCGGTAAGGGTCTAATCGAAAACGATAAATTATAATCATAGCGGTACCCCGAAGGCGACGGTGTAGGCCACGGTCGTAAACCCGACTGCGATACCTTCGACGCCCGCGGAGGCTCATCTTCGCGATGTTGGGTGGTTTTAAAACAACGCGAAGCTGGCACACAGCAATCCCATCCCCATCCGCATCAAGATGGGGCGGTATGCCGTAAAACGCGCCCCGAAAAAAGAGACACCCGAAAATCCTGTGCGATCTTGCCGCTGAAAGGTGGGGTCGAGAGGCGAGCAGCGGTTTTGCGAAATAATCAAACTGCTTAGTGGAACCGGGACCAGGAAAAGAAGCAATACTGAAGGCCCCAATACGCCGGTCCCGACCGCTGCATAAAGCAGAGGCGGATGGCAGCGGTTGGCCAAAAAATGGCAAATGTCGAAAATTCGCACACAAATAGGGGACGCGAAGAAACCAAAAAACCAATGTAGATAGTAAGAAGTAGTTAATCCGGATCCCGGTGCAGACCGAGGGTGGGCCGTGACGCTGGGCGTACGGCGAAAAGCCGCGCTATCGAGGTCAATGCACTTCTTCGGGCGCGCGTGTTCGAAACTACTTTCAAATCAAACTATGCGCCACCAGCGAAAAATCTAGCACCACCGGCAGGGTTGCAGGGGTCCTCTAGGCATTTCTTCTTTCTCTCTTCTTCGCGCAGGATTCGCCTCTGAGACGGTGTGTACGGAAAAGGATGATTCCCCGGGCTAATCAACGTCCGGGGGACACTTTCGGGACACTTTGAAATCCGCACACTACGCGTTGCCCCTCTCGCTCTGTTCCGATGTGGCTTTTCATTGTACAGTGTTTTCACACCGGCGTCGGTTGTAATTAGCACGGATTCTAGTTCGTGCTAATCCTCGATCGCAAGAGTTGGGAAGGAGCTAAAAATCTAGCACCACCGGCAGGGTTGCAGGGGTCCTCTAGGCATTTCTTCTTTCTCTCTTCTTCGCGCAGGATTCGCCTCCACGCTTCTCCGGGGCGCGCGCGACCCTGTCTGCCAGCGTGAAACGAATGCGAAATTTGGCACCGGCCGGCACCGATTTGGGGATCCGGCAGTCTTATCGGCCATTAGGCGGCAGCCATCGACGGGCGAAATGTTTACTGCAACCGCGAACCAAATGCAGATTGTCAAGTTATGCAGATTGATAGTGGTTTCGGGAGACAGTGGGCAGGTTTTGGAGGCCTTTTTATGGGCGCGCGATTGCGGCAACAGGGAACACGCATTGTTGTTGGTGAAGATCTGTAGCTTGATTTGTATTTGATTTCGAACATCATTAGAAGTGCATTGTGCCTGGAGTTCGTTTTTAGTTTTTTGTTGTTGTAATAGCAGTCTATGTATAAAAGATGACAAGAGCCTACGAATCAGGTAAAGTATTAAACATTGTATAATATACTCAAATCGTTTACTTCTTCGACAATGATTACAAATTTTTACTTCGTCATCTGTAAAAGGATCATAGTTATGTTTCACTTAAATGTATTAAAACTGGTCGAAATTTTTTATTAAGTCCGTGTTTTACTTCAATCGTGAGGTTCATCTTTCTTATACCGCCAAAAACGTTCTTATACTTTTTTAAACTAAAAACTAGAAAACGAAGACTTTTTAACGGAAGCAAGATTTATCTATTTTCAACACTTATATTTTCATAGAAATGTTTGCCATTCTTCTATAAAACAAAACTATACATAATCAATTTATACTCATGCATATGACTCTTAGATATATTGTTAGAGTTCGTCCCTGCTTGAGTTTGATTTATTTTTGAGATTAAATCCCGTTCCTGTTTTGAATTCGACCAAGAGTCTAGTAGTGGTAAAGTAACAAATATGTTTCTAAAGTTTTTAAAAGATCCAATAAATGAAAAGCATACAAACATGTTTCTTAAAATACTGTTTAAAAGCCAATAAATCCATTTGAATCTCCATATCTAAGTGAAGAGAATGTGGTTCTAGCGAGCTTGTTACTAAGATGGAGTGCGAGTTTACTCAATGGTCCAAATTAATGCCTCTACTCTTGCCTCAGCTAGTTGATCATCAATGAATCTTCGAGTGAACATTCTTTCTTCATGGCGTGGAAGAAAAACCATAGAACGCGAAGCTGGCACACAGCAATCCCATCCCCATCCGCATCAAGATGGGGCGGTATGCCGTAAAACGCGCCCCGAAAAAAGAGACACCCGAAAATCCTGCGCGATCTTGCCGCTGAAAGGTGGGGTCGAGAGGCGAGCAGCGGTTTTGCGAAATAATCAAACTGCTTAGTGGAACCGGGACCAGGAAAAGAAGCAATACTGAAGGCCCCAATACGCCGGTCCCGACCGCTGCATAAAGCAGAGGCGGATGGCAGCGGTTGGCCAAAAAATGGCAAATGTCGAAAATTCGCACACAAATAGGGGACGCGAAGAAACCAAAAAACCAATGTAGATAGTAAGAAGTAGTTAATCCGGATCCCGGTGCAGACCGAGGGTGGGCCGTGACGCTGGGCGTACGGCGAAAAGCCGCGCTATCGAGGTCAATGCACTTCTTCGGGCGCGCGTGTTCGAAACTACTTTCAAATCAAACTATGCGCCACCAGCGAAAAATCTAGCACCACCGGCAGGGTTGCAGGGGTCCTCTAGGCATTTCTTCTTTCTCTCTTCTTCGCGCAGGATTCGCCTCTACGCTTCTCCGGGGCGCGCGCGACCCTGTCTGCCAGCGTGAAACGAATGCGAAATTTGGCACCGGCCGGCACCGATTTGGGGATCCGGCAGTCTTATCGGCCATTAGGCGGCAGCCATCGACGGGCGAAATGTTTACTGCAACCGCGAACCAAATGCAGATTGTCAAGTTATGCAGATTGATAGTGGTTTCGGGAGACAGTGGGCAGGTTTTGGAGGCCTTTTTATGGGCGCGCGATTGCGGCAACAGGGAACACGCATTGTTGTTGGTGAAGATCTGTAGCTTGATTTGTATTTGATTTCGAACATCATTAGAAGTGCATTGTGCCTGGAGTTCGTTTTTAGTTTTTTGTTGTTGTAATAGCAGTCTATGTATAAAAGATGACAAGAGCCTACGAAGCAGGTAAAGTATTAAACATTGTATAATATACTCAAACCGTTTACTTCTTCGACAATGATTACAAATTTTTACTTCGTCATCTGTAAAAGGATCATAGTTATGTTTCACTTAAATGTATTAAAACTGGTCGAAATTTTTTATTAAGTTCGTGTTTTACTTCAATCGTGAGGTTCATCTTTCTTATACCGCCGAAAAACTTTCTTATACTTTTTTAAACTAAAAACTAGAAAACGAAGACTTTTTAACGAAAGCATGATTTATCTATTTTCAACACTTATATTTTCATAGAAATGTTTGCCATTCTTCTGGTGAAAATAAACTATACATTATCAATTTATACTCATGTATATAACTCTCAGATATATTGTTAGAGTTCGTCCCTGCTTGAGTTTGATTTATTTTTGAGATTAAATCCCGTTCCTGTTTTGAATTCGACCAAGAGTCTAGTAGTGGTAAAGTAACAAATATGTTTCTAAAGTTTTTAAAAGATCCAATAAATGAAAAGCATACAAACATGTTTCTTAAAATACTGTTTAAAAGCCAATAAATCCATTTGAATCTCCATATCTAAGTGAAGAGAATGTGGTTCTAGCGAGCTTGTTACTAAGATGGAGTGCGAGTTTACTCAATGGTCCAAATTAATGCCTCTTCTTCTCTCTCACCTTTTCCCCACCACCGCCACTTTCCGACCCAGTGTACGCCAGTGCGCCAATTTCTACATGCTTAAGCTAAATCGATCATTACGATAATCTCGCGCCAGTTTACGCTCCCGGTTCAAGCGTCAAGTGTGGTGCGTGAATTAATGAATGCCGTCTCCTCAAGATCAAACCCCGTGCCAGCCATGAATCGGGTTTCGCGCCGCACTGGAAAGGAGCACATGTGCGAGGCACGTTGCGTACACATACTTTTGATGGTTTTCGCCGCCATCAAACGCTGCGTTTGGGAGAGTGGCGTTTTTTTCTCTCCCTCCCCATCCCGGATTGTGGCTGCGTTTGCTTTCTTGCGCCGCTACTTGAACGTTCTTCTTCATTAGTCACCACCGTGACGGAGCCGTTTTCTCCAAGAAGCCCGAGCCGAGCGACCGACTGAACCGAACGGAAACGGAACCCGCGGCTGCTGTTCGAGCTGCCGCTACCCCGGTAATGATTATATAATTCTCCCGATGATTAATAATAGAACATGGCATCCAGCGGCAGTAGGATGCAGTAAGGGAGCTACAATGTTTTGGGTAATTAAGTCCCCACAGCACAAACAACGTCGTGGGGACATTTTGGATGAAAGGACGAAAAAGCGACCCCTCCGCACGTACGGGGCTTGGAGCTAATTGAGCATCTCTGGTTATCGTACGAGATGTCGGCAGCAACGGGTCGCCACCACCAAGGCACATAACGATCGCGTTATCTCGATCGTCGTCGTGTGGAACATCGATTCGGGGGAAAAACAACACGACCACTAACTGGAAGACTCCTTGGCTAGACTTTTGCTGCTGCTGCGGCTGATACCGCTTTTACTAGGAACAATTAAAGCCACATGGACGGACGGTGCTTATCCTCCGTCCCTAGATGGCTAGTTCGTCCTAGACAAACGTTGGAACCCAGCGCAGTGTTGCGTAACGTGATCGGGAGAGCGAAAGGAACGGAACCGCGGGGAAGTAAGTCTTTTATTATCAGTAACAATTACTCGACCTGCTTGCCTGGTCGGTGCACCGGGAAAGGGTGGAGGGTTAGTTTATTAACTATTATTAAATTATTTGGCTCCCGGGCCGGGCTTTGCTCGGCGCGACGCCTTCGGCAGCTCGTCGTAGGTCATGCGGTGCGCCTCATCGATTGGGGTTTTTTTGGCCCTCACTCTGCTCGGTGCGGAAAGGTGTTGCGCCTTTGCGCCTGGTGGCCGAAATAATGAGCCCCGCGGATGAGGCGTTACGATTTTCACGGTTTCGGCGTGCCAACACGTGCTGGTGTCGGACACGGGGCGTTCGGTTGATCTGAGTAGATCCGAGAGAGGTGTATGAAAGGGTTGGCGATACGAACGTAATAAAAATATATATATTTGGTTCCTTATTGAGGACAATGTATTTATCTTTTTTATTTTCGCAAATATATAACAAAAATGTTTAGAACTATACTGTACTTTGTGATGTATCATAGTCAAATACAATTTAGTTTTTAAATTCCAGCAACCAAAACTAGAAACGTTCTCCAGCTAACCCTTTCCCATCGTTGGTTGTGTCGTTTTTCCAATTGTTTTTTTTTCTTCACGACTCACCCGTGCCTTCTGTCTTTCAGAAGAAGTTTTCCTCTAATGATGGTTCCACTGGCGGCAAATGAAGTGCGCGTGCGCCTTTGGCGCTTCCAGTGGCTATAATTATCGCTCCGGGAACGCAAACGTGTCGGTCCCCCCGGTGTTTAGATGATGGAGGTTGAGGAGTTTTTTTTTCACTTCCAATCTCCGATGTCTTCGTCTGGCCATGCGGAGAAGCTGCAGTGTTTTTTTTTGACAATTTTTTCATTAAACTTCACAGCTTCTGTGTTGGGCAGCGTCACAAGAATTAGAAGAGCCGCTTCACGGCTGGTTCGTTTGGTAATTATGACGGGGCTGGACCGCTACATCTTGGACGCGCTCGATGGACGATGTAATCGTGCGGGGAAAATATGTGACTAATGTTTAAACGGGCTGATTAGAGGTGATGGTAGTTGTGCATTCATCTTAACACAATTTAATTAAGTATCAAAATTCCTGA
This sequence comes from Anopheles cracens, assembly GCA_002091845.1. Lineage (NCBI taxonomy): Eukaryota > Metazoa > Arthropoda > Insecta > Diptera > Culicidae > Anopheles > Anopheles cracens. The sequence goes on along the minus strand of KZ067481.1, from coordinate 106,874 downwards.
CAACATGCTTCAGCCTGCTCCGGTTCATACAATCTAGTGGTAACTCAAAAGATCATGTACGCAATGTACTCCGCTACTTCCCCAAAGACTAAATAGGCTTACAACCTATTGATCGACACCTGACACTTGTTGAGGGTAGTACAGCGTGTTTTCTCTGTTGCTTCTGCCGTTTTCTGTATCATCTTGGCTATTATTTTTATTTTGACCCATGGTGGCACCGGCTAGTACATAAACTACGCGCGCGAAGCAGCAACGTAACAGAGCCGACCAGCAGATGATCGTAAGCTTTAAAAACGAAAACAAACAGCGAGTAGCAGGCAGTAAGGGAGCTACAATGTTTTGGGTAATTAAGTCCCCACAGCACAAACAACGTCGTGGGGACATTTTGGATGAAAGGACGAAAAAGCGACCCCTCCGCACGTACGGGGCTTGGAGCTAATTGAGCATCTCTGGTTATCGTACGAGATGTCGGCAGCAACGGGTCGCCACCACCAAGGCACATAACGATCGCGTTATCTCGATCGTCGTCGTGTGGAACATCGATTCGGGGGAAAAACAACACGACCACTAACTGGAAGACTCCTTGGCTAGACTTTTGCTGCTGCTGCGGCTGATACCGCTTTTACTAGGAACAATTAAAGCCACATGGACGGACGGTGCTTATCCTCCGTCCCTAGATGGCTAGTTCGTCCTAGACAAACGTTGGAACCCAGCGCAGTGTTGCGTAACGTGATCGGGAGAGCGAAAGGAACGGAACCGCGGGGAAGTAAGTCTTTTATTATCAGTAACAATTACTCGACCTGCTTGCCTGGTCGGTGCACCGGGAAAGGTCCCCGCATGAACGATTTCATAGCGACACGTACACGTACTTACAGCGGCAATTGGAAGTTCGGCAGCGCCAGCTTGCGTAGGCATATGCACCGATGGCTAATTTACTCCACACGGACGTGTACGTTTTTTTTTCTTCACGACTCACCCGTGCCTTCTGTCTTTCAGAAGAAGTTTTCCTCTAATGATGGTTCCACTGGCGGCAAATGAAGTGCGCGTGCGCCTTTGGCGCTTCCAGTGGCTATAATTATCGCTCCGGGAACGCAAACGTGTCGGTCCCCCCGGTGTTTAGATGATGGAGGTTGAGGAGTTTTTTTTTCACTTCCAATCTCCGATGTCTTCGTCTGGCCATGCGGAGAAGCTGCAGTGTTTTTTTTAAGTGCGCGTGCGCCTTTGGCGCTTCCAGTGGCTATAATTATCGCTCCGGGAACGCAAACGTGTCGGTCCCCCCGGTGTTTAGATGATGGAGGTTGAGGAGTTTTTTTTTCACTTCCAATCTCCGATGTCTTCGTCTGGCCATGCGGAGAAGCTGCAGTGTTTTTTTTTGACAATTTTTTCATTAAACTTCACAGCTTCTGTGTTGGGCAGCGTCACAAGAATTAGAAGAGCCGCTTCACGGCTGGTTCGTTTGGTAATTATGACGGGGCTGGACCGCTACATCTTGGACGCGCTCGATGGACGATGTAATCGTGCGGGGAAAATATGTGACTAATGTTTAAACGGGCTGATTAGAGGTGATGGTAGTTGTGCATTCATCTTAACACAATTTAATTAAGTATCAAAATTCCTGACAACATGCTTCAGCCTGCTCCGGTTCATACAATCTAGTGGTAACTCAAAAGATCATGTACGCAATGTACTCCGCTACTTCCCCAAAGACTAAATAGGCTTACAACCTATTGATCGACACCTGACACTTGTTGAGGGTAGTACAGCGTGTTTTCTCTGTTGCTTCTGCCGTTTTCTGTATCATCTTGGCTATTATTTTTATTTTGACCCATGGTGGCACCGGCTAGTACATAAACTACGCGCGCGAAGCAGCAACGTAACAGAGCCGACCAGCAGATGATCGTAAGCTTTAAAAACGAAAACAAACAGCGAGTAGCAGGCAGTAAGGGAGCTACAATGTTTTGGGTAATTAAGTCCCCACAGCACAAACAACGTCGTGGGGACATTTTGGATGAAAGGACGAAAAAGCGACCCCTCCGCACGTACGGGGCTTGGAGCTAATTGAGCATCTCTGGTTATCGTACGAGATGTCGGCAGCAACGGGTCGCCACCACCAAGGCACATAACGATCGCGTTATCTCGATCGTCGTCGTGTGGAACATCGATTCGGGGGAAAAACAACACGACCACTAACTGGAAGACTCCTTGGCTAGACTTTTGCTGCTGCTGCGGCTGATACCGCTTTTACTAGGAACAATTAAAGCCACATGGACGGACGGTGCTTATCCTCCGTCCCTAGATGGCTAGTTCGTCCTAGACAAACGTTGGAACCCAGCGCAGTGTTGCGTAACGTGATCGGGAGAGCGAAAGGAACGGAACCGCGGGGAAGTAAGTCTTTTATTATCAGTAACAATTACTCGACCTGCTTGCCTGGTCGGTGCACCGGGAAAGGTCCCCGCATGAACGATTTCATAGCGACACGTACACGTACTTACAGCGGCAATTGGAAGTTCGGCAGCGCCAGCTTGCGTAGGCATATGCACCGATGGCTAATTTACTCCACACGGACGTGTACGCAAAGGCGTGCTACAATTCCGTGCGGAGCTTTCTCATCGCCCCATAAACGCACACGCACTCGTATTGAACGCTTGGACGAAAGCAATTATGACAGGATTAAAAGCAACGGCGTTTTGAACCCTCTTTTTGCCTTAAGAACGACTACGTCTGCACGTCTACCCAAGGAGTCGGCCCATATCGTGCTGGCACGTTCGCTAGCTCGAGCGAGTTTAAAAATTCAATTCGCAACCACTTCGAGATAATCTTTGCACGCAAATGGGGCTCTTCTCTCTCACCTTTTCCCCACCACCGCCACTTTCCGACCCAGTGTACGCCAGTGCGCCAATTTCTACATGCTTAAGCTAAATCGATCATTACGATAATCTCGCGCCAGTTTACGCTCCCGGTTCAAGCGTCAAGTGTGGTGCGTGAATTAATGAATGCCGTCTCCTCAAGATCAAACCCCGTGCCAGCCATGAATCGGGTTTCGCGCCGCACTGGAAAGGAGCACATGTGCGAGGCACGTTGCGTACACATACTTTTGATGGGTTTCGCCGCCATCAAACGCTGCGTTTGGGAGAGTGGCGTTTTTTTCTCTCCCTCCCCATCCCGGATTGTGGCTGCGTTCGCTTTCTTGCGCCGCTACTTGAACGTTCTTCTTCATTAGTCACCACCGTGACGGAGCCGTTTTCTCCAAGAAGCCCGAGCCGAACGACCGATCGGACCGAACGGAAACGGAACCCGCGGCTGCTGTCCGAGCTGCCGCTACCCCGGTAATGATTATATAATTCTCCCGATGATTAATAATAGAACATGGCATCCAGCGGCAGTAGGATGTACGAGCGTGTGCGTACAGTTTCCATTGGCGGGATGCGATGGCTCGAGCACAGGCTGACCTCCGCCGAATCCAACATCGAGCTGCCGCTACCCCGGTAATGATTATATAATTCTCCCGATGATTAATAATAGAACATGGCATCCAGCGGCAGTAGGATGTACGAGCGTGTGCGTACAGTTTCCATTGGCGGGATGCGATGGCTCGAGCACAGGCTGACCTCCGCCGAATCCAACAGTTGGCGTCCCGGGGGTTGTGCGCTCGGTAGCAGCGGCTCGCTCGTTTCGGGCGTCCGAGAAGGTGGAGGGTTAGTTTATTAACTATTATTAAATTATTTGGCTCCCGGGCCGGGCTTTGCTCGGCGCGACGCCTTCGGCAGCTCGTCGTAGGTCATGCGGTGCGCCTCATCGATTGGGGTTTTTTTGGCCCTCACTCTGCTCGGTGCGGAAAGGTGTTGCGCCTTTGCGCCTGGTGGCCGAAATAATGAGCCCCGCGGATGAGGCGTTACGATTTTCACGGTTTCGGCGTGCCAACACGTGCTGGTGTCGGACACGGGGCGTTCGGTTGATCTGAGTAGATCCGAGAGAGGTGTATGAAAGGGTTGGCGATACGAACGTAATAAAAATATATATATTTGGTTCCTTATTGAGGACAATGTATTTATCTTTTTTATTTTCGCAAATATATAACAAAAATGTTTAGAACTATACTGTACTTTGTGATGTATCATAGTCAAATACAATTTAGTTTTTAAATTCCAGCAACCAAAACTAGAAACGTTCTCCAGCTAACCCTTTCCCATCGTTGGTTGTGTCGTTTTTCCAATTGTTTTTTTTTCGTTTTTTTCTCTCCCTCCCCATCCCGGATTGTGGCTGCGTTCGCTTTCTTGCGCCGCTACTTGAACGTTCTTCTTCATTAGTCACCACCGTGACGGAGCCGTTTTCTCCAAGAAGCCCGAGCCGAACGACCGATCGGACCGAACGGAAACGGAACCCGCGGCTGCTGTCCGAGCTGCCGCTACCCCGGTAATGATTATATAATTCTCCCGATGATTAATAATAGAACATGGCATCCAGCGGCAGTAGGATATATTTTCATAGAAATGTTTGCCATTCTTCTGGTGAAAATAAACTATACATTATCAATTTATACTCATGTATATAACTCTCAGATATATTGTTAGAGTTCGTCCCTGCTTGAGTTTGATTTATTTTTGAGATTAAATCCCGTTCCTGTTTTGAATTCGACCAATAGACTAGTAGTGGTAAAGTAACAAATATGTTTCTAAAGTTTTTAAAAGATCCAATAAATGATAAGCATACAAACATGTTTCTTAAAATACTATTTAAAAGCCAACAAATTCATTTGAATCTCCATACCTAAGTGAAGAGAATATGGTTCTAGCGAGCTTGTTACTAAGATGGAGTGCGAGTTTACTCAATGGTCCAAATTAATGCCTCAGCTAGTTGACCATCAATGAATCTTCGAGCGAACATTCTTTCTTCATGACGTGGAAATCAAGATGGGGCGGTATGCCGTAAAACGCGCCCCGAAAAAAGAGACACCCGAAAATCCTGCGCGATCTTGCCGCTGAAAGGTGGGGTCGAGAGGCGAGCAGCGGTTTTGCGAAATAATCAAACTGCTTAGTGGAACCGGGACCAGGAAAAGAAGCAATACTGAAGGCCCCAATACGCCGGTCCCGACCGCTGCATAAAGCAGAGGCGGATGGCAGCGGTTGGCCAAAAAATGGCAAATGTCGAAAATTCGCACACAAATAGGGGACGCGAAGAAACCAAAAAACCAATGTAGATAGTAAGAAGTAGTTAATCCGGATCCCGGTGCAGACCGAGGGTGGGCCGTGACGCTGGGCGTACGGCGAAAAGCCGCGCTATCGAGGTCAATGCACTTCTTCGGGCGCGCGTGTTCGAAACTACTTTCAAATCAAACTATGCGCCACCAGCGAAAAATCTAGCACCACCGGCAGGGTTGCAGGGGTCCTCTAGGCATTTCTTCTTTCTCTCTTCTTCGCGCAGGATTCGCCTCTACGCTTCTCCGGGGCGCGCGCGACCCTGTCTGCCAGCGTGAAACGAATGCGAAATTTGGCACCGGCCGGCACCTATTTGGGGATCCGGCAGTCTTATCGGCCATTAGGCGGCAGCCATCGACGGGCGAAATGTTTACTGCAACCGCGAACCAAATGCAGATTGTCAAGTTATGCAGATTGATAGTGATTTCGGGAGACAGTGGGCAGGTTTTGGAGGCCTTTTTATGGGCGCGCGATTGCGGCAACAGGGAACACACATTGTTGTTGGTGAAGATCTGTAGCTTGATTTGTATTTGATTTCGAACATCATTAGAAGTGCATTGTGCCTGGAGTTCGTTTTTAGTTTTTTGTTGTTGTAATAGCAGTCTATGTATAAAAGATGACAAGAGCCTACGAAGCAGGTAAAGTATTAAACATTGTATAATATACTCAAACCGTTTACTTCTTCGACAATGATTACAAATTTTTACTTCGTCATCTGTAAAAGGATCATAGTTATGTTTCACTTAAATGTATTAAAACTGATCGAAATTTTTTATTAAGTTCGTGTTTTACTTCAATCGTGAGGTTCATCTTTCTTATACCGCCGAAAAACTTTCTTATACTTTTTTAAACTAAAAACTAGAAAACGAAGACTTTTTAACGAAAGCATGATTTATCTATTTTCAACACTTATATTTTCATAGAAATGTTTGCCATTCTTCTGGTGAAAATAAACTATACATTATCAATTTATACTCATGTATATAACTCTCAGATATATTGTTAGAGTTCGTCCCTGCTTGAGTTTGATTTATTTTTGAGATTAAATCCCGTTCCTGTTTTGAATTCGACCAATAGACTAGTAGTGGTAAAGTAACAAATATGTTTCTAAAGTTTTTAAAAGATCCAATAAATGATAAGCATACAAACATGTTTCTTAAAATACTATTTAAAAGCCAACAAATTCATTTGAATCTCCATACCTAAGTGAAGAGAATATGGTTCTAGCGAGCTTGTTACTAAGATGGAGTGCGAGTTTACTCAATGGTCCAAATTAATGCCTCAGCTAGTTGACCATCAATGAATCTTCGAGCGAACATTCTTTCTTCATGACGTGGAAGAAAAACCATAGAAGCCACATGGACGGACGGTGCTTATCCTCCGTCCCTAGATGGCTAGTTCGTCCTAGACAAACGTTGGAACCCAGCGCAGTGTTGCGTAACGTGATCGGGAGAGCGAAAGGAACGGAACCGCGGGGAAGTAAGTCTTTTATTATCAGTAACAATTACTCGACCTGCTTGCCTGGTCGGTGCACCGGGAAAGGTCCCCGCATGAACGATTTCATAGCGACACGTACACGTACTTACAGCGGCAATTGGAAGTTCGGCAGCGCCAGCTTGCGTAGGCATATGCACCGATGGCTAATTTACTCCACACGGACGTGTACGCAAAGGCGTGCTACAATTCCGTGCGGAGCTTTCTCATCGCCCCATAAACGCACACGCACTCGTATTGAACGCTTGGACGAAAGCAATTATGACAGGATTAAAAGCAACGGCGTTTTGAACCCTCTTTTTGCCTTAAGAACGACTACGTCTGCACGTCTACCCAAGGAGTCGGCCCATATCGTGCTGGCACGTTCGCTAGCTCGAGCGAGTTTAAAAATTCAATTCGCAACCACTTCGAGATAATCTTTGCACGCAAATGGGGCCACTTGCGGCAGGTTTGCACTCTCTTTGTAATCCATTTTCGGATACGCGGTCTGTCCCGATGCCGACGGACTGTCCCAGTTGCTTCCTTTCAGGTGGCGGTTGTTGTACAGCTGCGATCGGGTGTGCATCGGCGTTGCACCAGCGAAGAGCCACCTGATAGGAGCTAGTAGCTTCCGCCATGGGATCGTCCGAAGGTGAACCAGTTTTTATAGTGCTTCCGCTCGACGGAGCTCTTTAATTGCGAGTTTCGGATGCACGATCGCTCTCTGCCGTCTCGACCGGGGATATGGATAGATAATTTCGTACGCGACAACTCCACCGAACAGCTCTTGAAGAGTGCGTTATCTGCATTGCACCGGGTGTCATGTAATTTTATTAATTAGTCAAATGACCGACTCGGCATTATTCTGCCACTGTCTGGTGGAAGTGTTGACGATTAAAAGAAGAGTAACAAGATTTTTTGCTGATAAGAAGAAATGAAACTCACGAACAAAATATATGTAACAAGTTGTTATCCGACCGCATTTTTGTGGGAAAATCAATAGTGAACCATCTGAAACGAATTCCATCCGTAGGTTCAAAGACCTATCCCAGACCGATCTTCAACAGATAGTTTAGATCTGTATCTCGCACTCACTCACTGCACCAGATGCTGCAGTTCGACCCGTGTGGCGTGCGAGTGTGAGAATGGACGGGGCAACAAATAAAATTAAAAAAAGAAAAAAGCGAATGCTCCAGATTCATCGTGATTTCATCTTCCACACCATTAGGCCACTTGTTACATCTTGTCCGCCTGCTCGAGGATACTTTTCCTTTCTTTTGCCATTGGCCTCTGGTGGTGGTGGTGATTCGTTTCCTGCCATCCTGCGCAGGGGGGTTCGAAGGGATCGAAAAAGGAAACTGCCGGCTGATCGCGTCGACGAACATAATATGTTTCAATTCACAATAAATCGCATCGCCTGGGAGCAATCGCCGAAAGTGTCGCTGGCTGCCCCGATTTGGGGGCTGCCGCTGGTAGCCGGGCCAGCCGGTCCCGCGACCGAAACCCCGGCGCGAACACCAGCCAATGACCGGCAAATGGATTCCGGCACAAAAGGCCGCCAGGGAACAGGTTTTGCATGGCTGCCAGCGGGCATGACGCGATAGACGCCAATAGACCAACAGACCGACGAAAATTCGCATCAACCTCATGCAGTTAAGCGCTCGCAATACCGGTCCCACAAACCAGACATTCGACTGCCGATCGGCCTACGCGTGCCTACGATCTGCGGCTGCGGCAAACTATGTCACCTCCGACGGGGCTGCCCGTCGGGCGAGTGCAACGCTCGGCCCGGGACGGATGGTTCGTGAAAGGGTGGCCCGAAAAATTGGCGAAAAAAACCGGTCCGTAACGCACCCCACGGAGAACCGGAGTGGCTGCGTATTTTACCACCGCCAAATTCCGCCCGGCCGCGTGTGCGCTTGCGAAGCCGAAACCCGTTTTTTTGGCGCAAGAGAAACAAAAAGCGAGCAAGCAAATGAAAGCAAACCGAAGGCAACCGCATCTTGGTGACATCGGCACTGGGGCAGGAACTGCGCGAATCTAGTACGGTGGGATACAGTGAGGAGTGGCAAGGGATCCCCAAACGATGACAGGAAGTCACGCACACACACACACACGGTATGAGTTTGAATCTTCCACACCATTAGGCCACTTGTTACATCTTGTCCGCCTGCTCGAGGATACTTTTCCTTTCTTTTGCCATTGGCCTCTGGTGGTGGTGGTGATTCGTTTCCTGCCATCCTGCGCAGGGGGGTTCGAAGGGATCGAAAAAGGAAACTGCCGGCTGATCGCGTCGACGAACATAATATGTTTCAATTCACAATAAATCGCATCGCCTGGGAGCATTTCCGTGGGATAAAACAGTCGAGTGCTGTGAAATGGTTTCCCAGTTTTCCGCTTTGCGCTACGCATTCGTTTCCTGCGCCATGCATTGTGATGCCTTGCTTCGTCCCGGCGGTGCCCATGAATGAATCGAACGCTGTTCGGGTAGCATCATTACGGATGAGTTTATGCTTGCCCGTTGCCTCCCCCTCCCGCCCACGCTACCACCCGCCTGGTGGCGATCGCGCTCACATCCCAACATGTGACTGACTGGCTGGGGAATAGGCGAGGAAATGTGGTTTCTCACTCCTCTGCGAGATTAAAAGTAGATTAGACAGCGAGCGAAACACGGGCAACTCCGTGGCGGAAAGGTGCTGGGGTAATGGTTTCGAAGGTCTCGGGATGCTAGGGTCTAATAAAAGTGCTTCTCGATCTTGCTGCACGGTTGTGTCGGACGAGGAACACATGTTTGAACGTTCTGCTCTAGCCCTTATGAGCAGCACGCACAGAGACACTCATATCGATGCGGTTTCGGGTGGAAAGTCAGATGGTCTGTTGGTGTGGTCCTTCCTCCGCACATGTTGCGCCGGTGTGCGCACTTGTTCATTAAAGATTCATCTGTAGGAGAAACGGCGTGAACAGGCAAAGCGTTAAATTTCCCTAGACCTAGACGTCACTTTGACAGAGTTTTGATTTGATTGGAAATTTGGTGGATTCCTGCCACATCTGCCGAGCCTTGAAAATAAGAGATTATTCGATATCAATCCCTATTGCATGACATAAAACTACGTGTATTTTACTAGTTTAAACCTTTTCGCCAGTAGCACGCATCTAGTGTTGATTCGGTGAGACCTTGGCTCACCAACCGGCCTAATAAATGATTTGCAACGCGTGACCTCAACCGACGACCACCTGTTACGATCGCGTCCGATCGCACTCGAAAACCCCAGCCTCAGCTGCAACTTTAATTTTATTAATTAGTCAAATGACCGACTCGGCATTATTCTGCCACTGTCTGGTGGAAGTGTTGACGATTAAAAGAAGAGTAACAAGATTTTTTGCTGATAAGAAGAAATGAAACTCACGAACAAAATATATGTAACAAGTTGTTATCCGACCGCATTTTTGTGGGAAAATCAATAGTGAACCATCTGAAATGAATTCCATCCGTAGGTTCAAAGACCTATCCCAGACCGATCTTCAACAGATAGTTTAGATCTGTATCTCGCACTCACTCACTGCACCAGATGCTGCAGTTCGACCCGTGTGGCGTGCGAGTGTGAGAATGGACGGGGCAACAAATAAAATTAAAAAAAGAAAAAAGCGAATGCTCCAGATTCATCGTGATTTCATCTTCCACACCATTAGGCCACTTGTTACATCTTGTCCGCCTGCTCGAGGATACTTTTCCTTTCTTTTGCCATTGGCCTCTGGTGGTGGTGGTGATTCGTTTCCTGCCATCCTGCGCAGGGGGGTTCGAAGGGATCGAAAAAGGAAACTGCCGGCTGATCGCGTCGACGAACATAATATGTTTCAATTCACAATAAATCGCATCGCCTGGGAGCAGCACCATTTCCGTGGGATAAAACAGTCGAGTGCTGTGAAATGGTTTCCCAGTTTTCCGCTTTGCGCTACGCATTCGTTTCCTGCGCCATGCATTGTGATGCCTTGCTTCGTCCCGGCGGTGCCCATGAATGAATCGAACGCTGTTCGGGTAGCATCATTACGGATGAGTTTATGCTTGCCCGTTGCCTCCCCCTCCCGCCCACGCTACCACCCGCCTGGTGGCGATCGCGCTCACATCCCAACATGTGACTGACTGGCTGGGGAATAGGCGAGGAAATGTGGTTTCTCACTCCTCTGCGAGATTAAAAGTAGATTAGACAGCGAGCGAAACACGGGCAACCCCGTGGCGGAAAGGTGCTGGGGTAATGGTTTCGAAGGTCTCGGGATGCTAGGGTCTAATAAAAATGCTTCTCGATCTTGCTGCACGGTTGTGTCGGACGAGGAACACATGTTTGAACGTTCTGCTCTAGCCCTTATGAGCAGCACGCACAGAGACACTCATATCGATGCGGTTTCGGGTGGAAAGTCAGATGGTCTGTTGGTGTGGTCCTTCCTCCGCACATGTTGCGCCGGTGTGCGCACTTGTTCATTAAAGATTCATCTGTAGGAGAAACGGCGTGAACAGGCAAAGCGTTAAATTGCCCTAGACCTAGACGTCACTTTGACAGAGTTTTGATTTTATTGGAAATTTGGTGGATTCCTGCCACATCTGCCGAGCCTTGAAAATAAGAGATTATTCGATATCAATCCCTATTGCATGACATAAAACTACGTGTATTTTACTAGTTTAAACCTTTTCGAAGAAATGAAACTCACGAACAAAATATATGTAACAAGTTGTTATCCGACCGCATTTTTGTGGGAAAATCAATAGTGAACCATCTGAAACGAATTCCATCCGTAGGTTCAAAGACCTATCCCAGACCGATCTTCAACAGATAGTTTAGATCTGTATCTCGCACTCACTCACTGCACCAGATGCTGCAGTTCGACCCGTGTGGCGTGCGAGTGTGAGAATGGACGGGGCAACAAATAAAATTAAAAAAAGAAAAAAGCGAATGCTCCAGATTCATCGTGATTTCATCTTCCACACCATTAGGCCACTTGTTACATCTTGTCCGCCTGCTCGAGGATACTTTTCCTTTCTTTTGCCATTGGCCTCTGGTGGTGGTGGTGATTCGTTTCCTGCCATCCTGCGCAGGGGGGTTCGAAGGGATCGAAAAAGGAAACTGCCGGCTGATCGCGTCGACGAACATAATATGTTTCAATTCACAATAAATCGCATCGCCTGGGAGCATTTCCGTGGGATAAAACAGTCGAGTGCTGTGAAATGGTTTCCCAGTTTTCCGCTTTGCGCTACGCATTCGTTTCCTGCGCCATGCATTGTGATGCCTTGCTTCGTCCCGGCGGTGCCCATGAATGAATCGAACGCTGTTCGGGTAGCATCATTACGGATGAGTTTATGCTTGCCCGTTGCCTCCCCCTCCCGCCCACGCTACCACCCGCCTGGTGGCGATCGCGCTCACATCCCAACATGTGACTGACTGACTGGGGAATAGGCGAGGAAATGTGGTTTCTCACTCCTATGCGAGATTAAAAGTAGATTAGACAGCGAGCGAAACACGGGCAACTCCGTGGCGGAAAGGTGCTGGGGTAATGGTTTCGAAGGTCTCGGGATGCTAGGGTCTAATAAAAGTGCTTCTCGATCTTGCTGCACGGTTGTGTCGGACGAGGAACACATGTTTGAACGTTCTGCTCTAGCCCTTATGAGCAGCACGCACAGAGACACTCATATCGATGCGGTTTCGGGTGGAAAGTCAGATGGTCTGTTGGTGTGGTCCTTCCTCCGCACATGTTGCGCCGGTGTGCGCACTTGTTCATTAAAGATTCATCTGTAGGAGAAACGGCGTGAACAGGCAAAGCGTTAAATTGCCCTAGACCTAGACGTCACTTTGACAGAGTTTTGATTTTATTGGAAATTTGGTGGATTCCTGCCACATCTGCCGAGCCTTGAAAATAAGAGATTATTCGATATCAATCCCTATTGCATGACATAAAACTACGTGTATTTTACTAGTTTAAACCTTTTCGGCAGTAGCACGCATCTAGTGTTGATTCGGTGAGACCTTGGCTCACCAACCGGCCTAATAAATGATTAGCAACGCGTGACCTCAACCGACGACCACCTGTTACGATCGCGTCCGATCGCACTCGAAAACCCCAGCCTCAGCTGCAACTTTCGTCTTCCGGGGCGGAACGGGACGCATGCATCGCCGAAAGTGTCGCTGGCTGCCCCGATTTGGGGGCTGCCGCTGGTAGCCGGGCCAGCCGGTCCCGCGACCGAAACCCCGGCGCGAACACCAGCCAATGACCGGCAAATGGATTCCGGCACAAAAGGCCGCCAGGGAACAGGTTTTGCATGGCTGCCAGCGGGCATGACGCGATAGACGCCAATAGACCAACAGACCGACGAAAATTCGCATCAACCTCATGCAGTTAAGCGCTCGCAATACCGGTCCCACAAACCAGACATTCGACTGCCGATCGGCCTACGCGTGCCTACGATCTGCGGCTGCGGCAAACTATGTCACCTCCGACGGGGCTGCCCGTCGGGCGAGTGCAACGCTCGGCCCGGGACGGATGGTTCGTGAAAGGGTGGCCCGAAAAATTGGCGAAAAAAAAACCGGTCCGTAACGCACCCCACGGAGAACCGGAGTGGCTGCGTATTTTACCACCGCCAAATTCCACCCGGCCGCGTGTGCGCTTGCGAAGCCGAAACCCGTTTTTTTGGCGCAAGAGAAACAAAAAACGAGCAAGCAAATGAAAGCAAACCGAAGGCAACCGCATCTTGGTGACATCGGCACTGGGGCAGGAACTGCGCGAATCTAGTACGGTGGGATACAGTGAGGAGTGGCAAGGGATCCCCAAACGATGACAGGAAGTCACGCACACACACACACACGGTATGAGTTTGAATAATTTATGAACGAATGGACCGAAATTCAAATTATGCGCAACAAAACCGTAAGCTGCAGTCTGGGTTGTTATTGCTTCTAATCAGCTTAATCCAATGTTTCGCTGTGTTTGGCCTTTTTTGGCTTATTTGGCAAAGATTTGGCCAGGCCAGTGGAGAGTTGTGGAACAGATTCAACGTGAAGATTAGCTCAAATGTTGTGTCAAATGTTATCACCGTTCCTGCAGGATGAATGGTCTCGTGACTTTAAGAAGGGTCGTAAGATGAAATGCAATATTAACCTAATTCTTGCTGCTGTAAAATTTACTCAGTTTTCTAATAGTGCCTACATCTCCGGCCGGAGAAAGGACACCCGAGTCCCGTTAGGGTGGGCAATCGGGTCAGGGCAACGGTACTGGCACGGTACAGGGACAGTTGCAGGGATCGCTATTTGCATAACGCCACATACCCGCAGCGGTCCGAAGTGATCCACTCGGACCGGAAAGGAGCACCCGGAGGCCGGTTGCATTTCGTTCGAACCATAAATAAATAAATTCCTCACTCGAAGGATCTTTCCACTCGTCCATTCGTCGGCTGGACTCAACGGTGGTACCTGTGCGGCGAAGATGAAGTCGTGTTTACTGTCCTCATAAAACATCCTTTTTTGTCGTGTTGTTGCTCTGCACGAATTCGAACTCAGAGTGCCATCCATGCCATCCGGTTGCAGGAAACGGGACTAACGGGAACTTCAGGTTTTTTTTTAGGGTGTCAAGCATAATGTGCTTAGGTCGTCGGCAACGCAACGACGTGCCGAATGTCGCCTGCTTGACGCAAAAGCAGCAAGCAGTAAATGGCGACGATGTTTTAGCTTTTTCAAAATAAATCAATTGACTAGTGCTCTGCGGAACCTTGAACGTTCTGTGTGTCCTCCGTCCTAGTACTAGTGTCTAGCGATGCGTACGGCCCATTGGCTCGAATCATATGGTTCGTTAGCAGGTTGATTGTTTCACTCGAGTTAGGCTTATCGGGCTGGAGCTGTTTTCATCGTGGTTCTAGCGTGCCAGCTTCCGAGCCGGTAGTTGGAAGAAGTTAATCGTCCGCTAACGACTGTTTTGGAGTTGATTTGTCCTGTTTAAGAGCGTTTTTTTTCGCTGGGTGCTGCGCGTTCGGCGTAGACAGCGGGACGTTTGTTGGTCCACGGGTAGGAAATAGAAACCTCCAGTCACTGTGTCCCGGTAGCGTCGCGGTTCAAGTTTTGTGTGCCTTGCGATAAGACGTGCTGGTCATTGCGCCACGTTTTTTTTTTGTTTAAATCGTTGCTACGGGTTGGAGTCGTACTTTATCAATGAATATGCGCACCATGAACCAGTAGATCATACGGTTGCCGGAAGAACTAGCATAGTACTTTGAAAATAACCCACCGGGACCAGACGTGAAATGAATGAAGATTTTTATTTTTGTACCACTTTTGACAGCTGTTTAACGCTGTCGGCGTCGTTGACCGTGCTTTGGAATAAGGGAGGTTTGTGTTATGCTTAATTTTAAAACTAATTCCTGATAACCTCGATGACACCCGATGATTCGAGTCTAGTCTGGGGTAGCTTATCTCACCCGCCATCGCTACTTCTTTTGAACTCGCTATTAGCTTCGGTGTCAATTTCCAGAGATGTCCGTGTTGCACAAGTAAAATCAATTCAGAAAGGCAGAGTGAAAAAAATCTTCAAAGAAACTAAAGAAAGAACCGCAGAAGACAATGTGATAGGGCTACTTTTTGTTTTGTGGAAGTAGTTACAAATGCTATGCTTTAGAGATTAAGTTACTTGAGCACGTTCTGTATGAAAAAGGTAGATTTTACGTTGCACTGATCTGTGTAATGCCGATCAAATCGTTTTTTTTTCTGAAATGAAAAGTATGAGGGACACAACCGCCACCAACGCAGACTCCACATCCAACCGATCGCACCGGTAGGTGATCCATATTTTATGCAACTGATCGCCAGCACACGGGCCCACGGACGGGTTTCACTCCAAGGAACTCATTTATCATTCCACTCGCAAATGGAGTGTGCGTGCGCGTCCGTGTATGTGCGGACTTGTTGAAAATGCAGCCGCTAATTGATTGGCGTCGAGCTTTTGCAATCAAACACGGCAGAACGAACGAACGGACGAGATCGACGACCCTGGGAGGTCCCCGATGGGTCCATCCGGCGGTGCACGGTTGACAGCTATTGACAGGGCAGGCGAATGACGATGATATCATAATGGATAGTTCTCGTTCGGCGGAGTTCCGGGAGACGCACCCGCTCCCTGCTAAGGGTCACACAAATTGGACCGTTTTGCAAGCTGATTAACTCGATCATATTATGCAGTACGGTTCAGGGGCAGGTTTTTTTTTGCGTACGGGCTTTTGCACACTCGCAATTTTTCGCAAAACCTAGGAGGTCTCCATCCATCAAAAAAGTGATCACCCGTGGCACGGCGGACCCACGGGGACGCTCCCGTGGGGCTCGAATAAAGCTGTCAGGATCGGTGGACCGTTTGCCAAATGGAGGGTATTAGCTTACCGTACGCGTTTACGCACAAACGCGCCCGGAGGTCCGTCCAAGCTAATCTCCATTTCGGCGGAGCAGGTTTTGGGCGCCCGAATGTTGCGGATAAGAAGGCTAAAAACGCATACACGAAGGACACGTTTCGCAAACTATTGCGGCTTCGGTAACCCCGTGCGCCGTGTGATAGGGACTGCGAACCCGAAACTCGGATCACCCGTGGCACGGCGGACCCACGGGGACGCTCCCGTGGGGCTCGAATAAAGCTGTCAGGATCGGTGGACCGTTTGCCAAATGGAGGGTATTAGCTTACCGTACGCGTTTACGCACAAACGCGCCCGGAGGTCCGTCCAAGCTAATCTCCAGTTCGGCGGAGCAGGTTTTGGGCGCCCGAATGTTGCGGATAAGAAGGCTAAAAACGCATGCACGAAGGACACGTTTCGCAAACTATTGCGGCTTCGGTAACCCCGTGCGCCGTGTGATAGGGACTGCGAACCCGAAACTCGTCACCCCGTAAATCAATCCGATGCCACCGTAAAGTGACACTTTGTGCCGGACCCAGCTCGGGCTCGGGGCGGTGCGCTGAGCTCGTACTCGGCGCTCGTACACCGTGCGCATGCCGGCCGCTGCATGTAATTTGCCAAAAATTCCGGCACCACGGAGAAACCGAAAAATGCCTCGAATTTCTGTTCTGCGCCGTGCGGACAGAACCTCGGTGAACGGTGTTTTACGGTTGTTTGGGCTGCGCAACCGGTTTCGGATTACCGTGTTAGGCCGGTTTATCGGGGGTAACTGTCGTCGAGCGGGAAAGCCGAACCGTTTGCGTGCGATGGGTGCGTGCATTCGGCGGAAAGAGGTTCCACAGGCAGAGATAAGAGATGCGACGGGACCCGAAAACCAGCAGTCGAAAGCAACAGATGAGCAACGGACTGGTGTCGTTTGGGCGTCAGGTTACATAACAAGCGCATCGGTTTCTTCCCGAACGGCGAGTGTTTGTCGAATTGCTCAGTGTCACCGTGGTCGCCATAAGTTTGGGAATTATCTTAATAGGCTCTGAATGAGAGGAAGCCTATCAGTGCAACTGGTGGGATAGTGTTGATAGTGGGATGAGTTGTGACCATAGATGCTTTGGGGGAAACAGTGAGAACATGGCATTAAGAAATGCGACCTGCCAGTGGCAGCAACTAGCACAATCGGGACAAATTGACGCTTATTACGAACATTACGTTTTTAAGATATGGTACACAAGAAACAAACACAAAAACAATTTTAAAGCTTGTTTTTTGTAATGCGGTCGTTTCTGTAATATTCAAATTGCTGGATCTTATTTTACGATCGCTTACACTGAAAAATGCCTTGAGGAAATATTCTTGAGAATTCTTAAAACGATCGTTTACATTAGATATGTCTAAAATATAAGTTGCGGGGCAAAGCTGGTCCTAGCATAAGATTGATTTGGCTCCCGAAAGGGTTGCTGATCCTGATATGAAATGATTTAATGCAATGTGTAAACCGTGAGCTCATATGAGTTTGACATCTGTGATGTTTGCCAAAGCTAACAAAATTAATCTAACTGGGTATAACTGGGTATAACCTTCAAATTTAAATTCTATCAAGTCTTAGTTTACACATGAAACAGTATGATTCAAACAATATGTTGTTGAATTAGTATAGCTTTTTTTAGAAATAAAGTTAGATTATAAAGTTTTTGATATTGTTTGTATCATTTTCGCAGTTTAAATATATAACAACGAACAAAAGACATAAAAAAACTTTTGTTCAATATAATGAAAATTATAGCTTTGTTTATTTTGAACCCTTAAGAAATTAGAATGCGTTTGTATTTATATCTTTTGTATTAAATAAGTTATGAAAAACCACCATTAGCAAGAATATTGATATAGTAATGACCGAAATATGAAAGTGTAAATCTCCAGTTATTGGCACAAACATATTTTAACGAACATCTTAAACATTCACAACAAACTCTCGCATCATCAATAACGCATACACAGTACGTCAGCACATTCATGACGCAGCTACTGGCCGCAATCGCAAAGTGGATGCAGTGTGAAGAAATCATTGCGCACTTAATGAATGAATTTCTCAATAGGAATCGAATCATTGTTTCTCCATTCCACGAATGGCCGTGCACGATTGATTAGTTTTCTTCTGCCCGAAAACGGCAAACGTCCCCGAAACGGGAGTCTGCAGGCCGACCGCGCGCGCCCTTGCACGTTCGCAACAAAACGTTCGCTTCCGCTGGCCGGGAATGGCTGCGCGAGCCATCTGACCCGATGCCGTGTACCGCTGCGCCACTTCCGGTTGATGTTGATGTTTTTATCAGCCGGTAGCACGTGGCTCAATTTGGCGCGCTCCCGGCACACGTGCGGTCGGGTTTCGTGCGTCGCGAACAGGAAACGGCCAGTGTCACTATCACGCCGGCTGTGCCCGATCGTACGGCCCTTGATGAACTTTAATGTTGATAATTACGCTTGAATGATGAGCGATGTATTGGTGGCTCAATTTTTGTGGTTTTTTGTGCTGTTGTCGCTCCAGCAGCCAAGTCGGGAAACTTTCGCTTCGTTTCGCGTCGCCCGCAAATTACGGCGACGCTTTTTGGTATCTGCCGCCTGTGGACGTTATCAGCAGGCTTGGGATGCGCAGGACGGGGACGTTAATAATTCGCTGCACTTTTGTGTTTTTTTTTTCTCGCTCTCGTGCTGCACACTGGACTTTCCCACTCGATTGAGGAACCTGCCGATCATCTGTGGGTCATAGGGGTCGGTGTTTTTTGCTGCCCACCCGGATTGAAGGACACTGTGCGAACAGCTGACCGGTACGGTTCCGTTTAATTGGCTATCATAGCTTGCTTCAGGCAGCGAGTAGCTTCGGGGTAAAGGATCCCTTCGGAACCGAATCCCTACGATGCTGGTGGATCCCGATAGAGAGGGGAAGGGGATGGATGCATTGGGGAAAGACAGACACCGGGGGCACCAGACATGCAACGATCAGCAGGCAGGCAGCATGTCTTGGTGGAGAAAAGCAATAATTAGCTACAACAATGTTTACAGTCGATAATGATAGGTGCGCGTCGGGCCTATCGACGCGAGGAAATAGTAAAGTCATCGAAGGCCGGAGCACTCTCTCTCGCGCCTGTGGCCGTTGTCTAGATCTCTGGTTGGATAGTTCGCGATCGTGAGCAGTGCGTTGCAGTGCAGTGCGCTGGACGAGCCCTCCGACAAGTTCTGGCCGCTTCCGACTCTAGCCACGGCTCATCGGGGTGGGCTCTCCACCGGCAACGGTTTTTACGGAGTCTCGTGGGTTTGCCTTCGTTTTCGAGGGCTTGTCGATTTGTTGATGTACGAGGAAGCAAAGACTGAGCAAGTGCCTGCAGGGGGAGATTTTGAAGTCAAGGAAACGAAGCGTCAGTAGTAGGTTGAAATTCAATTGTTTCGAACGAAGCAAGGTTATGATAGATGTTGCTGGCTATCTAACCCAACGATGTTCTTGCTTCAACACATGCTAGTAACAAGCTCAAATTCGTTTAGGCAATTCTTCTCACACCTTCGGAAGAATCCCCAATTCCCAGTCTGTACCGGTTTCAGCTGTAGCAGCTCGCATGGGGGCAAAGGTTACCCCGATCGGGAGCTGATCCTTGCCAACCCGCCGTTCAAAAACACACAATCGAATTCTCCAGTCACGCCGAGCGAACGCGCAAATCACTCGCAGCAATTAGTGTCCGTCTGTGACTGTATTCTTCGGACTGTCGAATCCGTGAGGGCAGCAGGCCAGTTCCACACGGTACCGCAGTACTTGACGATATGACCTTTTACGATCGATCCCTTCATCGCACAGAGAAATTTCGCTTTCCTTTCGATCGAATGTTCGGAACCATCCGAACCATCTGGCCATCCTTTAAGTGATCGTTTTGCGAAAAAATTGGCTGCTTGTTTCGTTCCCGGTGTTTGGAAGCGAAAAATATTATGTTCACCGCGCGCCCGGGTGTGTGCGTGAGTGTGTGTGTGTGTAACGTGTAATTACGTGTGCGTCCCGAAAGACGCGACCGCAACGACAAAATAACACATAAAAGCAGGCATCGTAAAACGTGTAATTTTTTCCGGGGACAAACATTGCATTAATCGATCATTAGATGCGATTGAATCCTGCTCGAAGGAGCCCGTGCGTTTTGCTCTCGGTTTCTCGAGCGTCCGGTGCGTTTTCCTTCCGTCTAATTGCGATCGCGATCAGGTGTGCGAACCGGAATCGTAAGGACGAACGGAACGTAGCAGCAGCAGCAGCAGCGGTTTCGATGAAATCGTTGCGATAAGCAGGAAAGTGGTTACGATGGGTTCGTAATGTCCGTGCGATCCGATCCGTTGATTGTGCCGTCGATGATATGAATTTGCTCGGAGCGCCTCACTGGCTCTTCCACGGCTTTCCAGCTGTAAAAGGAGCGTTTGTTTGTTCGTCAAACGTTTTACGCCAAACGGTGTCATCTGTCGGTTGCTGTGGGGCCCGTGTTGCCCGTACCATTGCGTTTAGACACGTGCGCTCGTTCACTTGCGTGACGTTCTAGGTGGTAATTTATGGTCAAATTAAAACCATCAAACAATTAATTTACAAGTTATAACGTTTAACCTGACAACAGCGGACGACACAACGGCTCGTTGATGATTTGTAATCCAGCGCCAGGCCAGACTGCGGCACCACGAATGCAAATGGAGCTTTTCGTGTTGGACAAAATGGCAAGCAGGCAATAAAAATTGGGATTATGAAAAATGATGATGAGCTGCTATGGGGAAATATATTAACATTTAAAATGAGGCTGCCAGTGCAATTTGGCACAAAGCTTTAAAATGTTGCATTTTTCAAATTGGGCTACAAGATTTCTTGCGAAATATTAATCATCGCTTGTGAGCTTGAGATGCATTTGCAATCGAAAGCAAAATTTTTTCCTCTATAATCTCTATAATAGAAACTAACAACTGTGAAGACAATATGTGGCGGAATGAGTAAAATTAAAGATATCACACAAGCTTAAGTGTCGTTAATACTCAAGCTGTGTTCCTGCGAAGTTCTTTCAAAAACAGTACATCAAAAGTCCTTTATGCAATTTAAGGAAAGACCTAAAAACTTTAAACCGCTTCACAGTTCAATGAAAGACACTTTGAAATTTCGTTGAATGTGCTAAATAGATTACAATACCAATAGAAGACACTCTGATGACTTCAAGGTAATAAATAAGACACTTCATTATATTGTTATTTTCTTTCCAGCTTCTGTGCGACAATCACTTCCTGCTCGACCTGCAAAACAACACAAAGTTCTAAGAATATTTTCGTTTTGCATTTGGCTTCGCGCTTCCGAGATAAGCCCGATGAGTTGCCGAACGAGCGGTTGTTGTAGGAATAGAAAGCAAATCAAGTTGGGGGAGATTGTTCTAAACCCAGCCAGTGTTCGTTGCTTTAGGGAGCGCGATAATCGTTGTGCCCCGGACGGTAAGTTGTCACTGATTTTTTTGTGTCTTACCGCGCAGCTCCAATTGAAATTGAGACCGCATGTCTGGTGCGGCTTTTCGGCATTACCGACCGGTTTGATGGGAACCATATTGTGAAATTATTTCAAGCTCAATCAAATCCGTGCCGGCAAGGATTCGCTACCTACAAAAAAACAACAGGGTCGTCTACAGATTGGGTGGCACCGAGGCTTATTGCGATGCATCGAAATACTAATCATGCAGGCACGTTTTTGGTGGCGAGTTGTGTTTGAAGTTGCGGTTGCTAATCTTGGAGTGGGACTTCGTGCTGTTTTTGTTCACCCCCGTACGGAATCACAGAGGTGATGGCACGGGCCACCCATTTTGGGAGGCGTAAGCTGTGAAATCAATTTTTGTAAAAGTGTTGCCGAAAGCATGCACAGCGTTAGGCCTTGGGTTTTGTTCCAGTTAATCCGGCGTGTAAAAAAATTGTACTATCTCAGTTCTAATACGGGCGTGTGCTTTGTCAAACCAAAACAAGGTTTAGCTTATCGCGCAATTGTTGTGTAATGCTTTTGCATAAGGTGGTGTAATGTTTTTACGTAACGTGTAGCAGGATCTCTGCACAACGAATGTGAAAAAAAATGTTAAGACTTTCTACTTCGGTTATAAAATAGAACTAATTCTGCACAAGCGAGTTCAAATCAGACAAAATCTTGTCGTTAAAATCGATCTGTCTACGTGGAAAACGACAGTCTAAACGATCGTTTAACCCCGTGAAATATTGACACCCTCCCCAATGATCACGTACATTCGTGCGTGTGAAAAGTGTCGAACGACAGACTAATTGAATTTCACCACATTGCGTGAATCAGCACCGAGGAACATGCATCTTCGATTCCCATCATTATCATCGTGTCGAATCCACATATTCCACACTCGACCAGAGAAGGCAAACAAATGGCAGACCGTAAATCATCACACCAACACGAAATGGGACGAGGGCTACGCGGTTGGACGTCAGGCGGGTGGGTCAATTACGCCGTCGAATATCTGTCAAACATTCGGATCTTCAGTCAGCGCGGACTTCGGGCGACCGATCCCCGGTGCCAGAACCCAATCCGTCCCGCGGGGTGGGTATTTCCATTTTGTCTAATGAGAAATTACCATAATGAATCTTTTGTGCGCCCGGTACTTAGTCGTTGCAGGTTTTTCTTATACTTGCGTATGTTGTTATTGGTTTGCTTTGTGTGTTTGCCCCTCTCCATCTTCCTACGACCACCCGGTCGGTGTGGCTGGTTGATTCGAGCCTTCAGACAGAGCCTCCTGCGAGGCAGCATCGTGCCCGACACAAAGCGTCGTTTACGCACACTTACGCCCCAAGTGACGGCGTAGGAACTTGCGGCTCCGGGTTTGCCGATAAGTGCCGTATAAGGACACGAAATTACCTGACCTTCTTCTACGACTATGCAGCTGATCGATACCGGTCCGTTTCGCCTGCACGCCCGTCCGTCCGTCGTCACCATCGAGCGTCGATCGAGCGTCTTCGATCTTTGGGGCGAAATTCGGAGCTCATTCGGAGCGGTAATTACCTGCTGCCAGCGCTGTTGCCGCTTCCCGCGAGACGCGTACCTACGGGTGACCCCACTGTAGTACGATCGATTGACAGGCAACCGACGATCGGGACGGGGGAGGGCCGGGCGTGTGAAAAATTATGATTTGTAACGATTTAGGAAAGCCAAGTCATCAGTCGTTTCGAACCGCGTCCAGTTGACAGGGTCCGCGGCCAGTGTACAGCCACGTGAATGCCAAATTACTGCACGCAGATGGACGTGTGCGCCGTGGTGGGGCTGGTGTTTTGGCCTCACGCAAGCGGAAATTACGCGTTACGCGCTCCTCGCCGTCGTGGTCGTCGTCGTCGTGATCGTCGCCGGTCCGTTGTCGAGTACACCGCGTGGCAGAGTAAAAAGGTCGCCCCAAATTACGAGAGGGTCACTCGCCCTCGCCCCCTGAAGGCTTCGGTTGCGGACAGATTGCCGGTGCTGATCGGTGTCCGGGCAAGAATGGCGTGCTCAAGTGTGCTGTACGCATCTGATTACGGATCGCTGCTGGCTGTGCGATGATAGCACTAGACCTTTTTGGCCTTTTGCAATTGAGGCGCGCAGGGTGCTGACAGTCCGGGGCGTACGAAAGCTGGACGGCAGATTGGACGAGGCCAGGAGGAAGGCAGAAGGCAGTGTTTGTGTGGATTTTGACTTCGGACGAGCTTATGGACGATCAAAACGGTTGTGAAAAAAAAGTACCGATATGAATATCTTTTCTTCGAGAATCTGCACTGAAAATCATGGTTGTTTGTAACGCAGCCTGTTGGATATACGTGTAAAACTATGATTGATATTCAAGTGTTTAACGTTGAGGAAGATTGGACGGTTGAATAAACAAATTGTTGATGTATTTGTTTTTTTGACCTGTAACAAGCTTCAAAGAAATTTATTATATATACCACGTTAAAGTTAGCAAATGTGTTATATTGTTATTTTTTAAGATCAAACTAAGCCTTCATCTTCAAACTTAAACGATGTTATTGGCAAACAATGTTTAGTATTTTTTGAGAGCAAAGCTAAACGTTAAAAGTTTTCGCTGATAAACTTGTTAAGCTCTCCAAAAACCCCTCCGGAAACCGAAGTTCCAAACGGGTGGATCGGGCTTCTTCCCACCCTGGGCCCAATCGTTCAGCGCCACATTCGGCAACCGCCGTGTGACGATAATTGGCAGCACTGATGTGAAGGTAATTGCATTTTCGACAACCACCTCCAAACGCGAAAGCAAACCCAGCGCCAAGCTCCCGGATGCAGGTCGACCGGATTCGGTCACAACACGAGCATCAAGATCATCAGCGCGCCAAGTACCAGCGCTAAGGCTGCAGTTGGGGGGCTCAAGCAGCGTGACGGTTGAACTCGAGAGCTTGTTGCATGACTGCAAAGTGCAGAAGCTGTAATTAGCCTCCAAAAAGGAAGCGAGCGTGCAAATCTCATGAAAAAAATAACACGACAACGGCGACGACGGCGACGACTCCGCCGCGACGATGGTGGCGAAAAGAATGGCCAAAATGTTTCGCACGCGCGCGTGTGTGTGTGTAAGTGATGATTTGGCACGCCGGCCGCCACACGACAAGTGCGACAACGAGTGCATCGGGCCGCGGACTGGCTGGCCTCGGTGATTATGGCGGTGGGGAAGCGCGAGATCTCAAGTTCACCTTCATGACGCAGATTTTTCGCCGAGTCGCTCGAGTGTGGCAAATTCGGCTGCACGATGGCGGTGGAAGGGCGGTTGAAGGCGCGAGTGCGCGGAGCTTATGATCGGATGGTGCTGGTAGCATCGGTTCCGCATAGGCAGGCGGGCGTGCTTAACGTCCCATTGAGCCGTGGCTGCTCGGCCGGGGACACGTGGGGACACGCGCTGCACCGCGGGCCCAAACGCTGATCCAACCGTGGAGGACCCTCACGCGTACGGCCGAAGACAATCAACACGCCGGTCACGGTAGCCGGCCGAAACGGTTGCGTCGAACGCACATTTCGGTGCGGTCGAAGCATGAGTAATGATTATCATTAGTGCGCGGGTCGGAGGGAGGGCCAATGTGTGGACAAGGACATTCACGCAGTTACACGGGAAGTACTGCTGATGGTACTGTTGCCGGAGGGCAAACGGAACGAATTAGGTCCGGCTGCTAAGGGGGGGGGGGGGGGTTA
>KZ067481.1:65007-81582 GCA_002091845.1 Anopheles cracens | reverse complement strand
GGGGGGGGGGGGGGGGGGGGGGGGGGGGGGGGGGGGGGGGGGGGGGGGGGGGGGGGCACAGGATTGTGCATATTAAATCGGCAAATGAGCTACTTCAGGTGGCTGCCGTAGCCGGTCCGGTTGTTAGGCTGGCGCAATGAGATTTACTTTTGACAACTGGGCTTGTTTCGAGCTCGAACGGAGGAGCGCTTTGTGGCAGAGTTGACGGAGAGTTACCTTATTGGGGGTTCCGGAGAACGCTTGTTTGTATGCTGCACTTATTAGGATAATCCAAACAAGCCTGCAAGGTCTCTTTGGCAAGATAGACTGAGAAACATTTGAAATGAATTGATTTCTAACATAATCAGTGCGGTGTAGCCTATCACATAATGATTATGGAGTTGCATGACTGTGATTCGTTGGAACCAGATGACATGTGACATGAATTTTAGTATAGAGATTACTTGAATAAACGTGTACATAAAATAGATAGATTTGTTTGTGCTAATGTTGACATTCCAAAAGAAAGTTTATTGAGTCAATAATCAACTTCTCTAACTTGAAGATAATAGAGGTTAAAGAGGTAAATTTGCGACTTGAGCAAACCTTATGTTCTTCAAATATGTGATACTTAATACAATAAAAGACTGGTAGGATAGGAGGCCAATCTATTATTGTATTATGTATCACATATTTTTAGACTCTAAGATGACATCCCCAGCTGTTTAGAAAAGTTCCAATCTCCAACTAACAGGAATTTAGACCTTCTATAAAATAATCTACGTGCACTTTACTCGAATAAATCTGGTAAAGAACATTTGAAAATGATCGAATTGGCCTAATTTTTCCAGTAGGATCATTATTGCAGACTGTAATAATGCATTTATTTCTCGAATCAAGTTAAACAAAAGGTCTAAAACTTTCCGCAACTAAATCGATTTCCGCAACAAAATCGGACAAAAATTTGTGGTATCTCCAGACTGTGCTATTTTCTTGGAAAACCATTATTTGGCCAGTAGAAACCATTTTCTCCTTTCTATGATGAATCCATCCTTTAATGAATGGCTATTAAAAGTGGCGCTTTAGTGAGAACAATGAGACAAACCGAAGAGTTGTCTTCTTTAAAAAATGCGCAATCCTACGTTTCCTCTCGTAGCCACCAGCGTAACCATTTGTTCGTCAAGAAGAAGCTCCGCCACACCCCGCAAAGGCGATTTATGGTTCAATTTTAATCACTCTCATCGTTCATAATTTACGACCACTTTACGCGCGAACCGAGATTTTTGAAAACGGGTGGTTAAGAAGGCGCAGTCCTCGAAATAGAAGGAGTATAAATCCTTCCCGCGGAACGTAAAATCTGTCGGTTAACGTATTTACTGGGTGCCTTCACGCCTAACCGCCTGCCGTCGGTAGAAGCACTTGTGGAAAAAGCGTCGCTTAGGATTTATGAAATCAACCCATCTGCGGTCGGCGTGCATGTTGTCGCATCTCCTGCACGATGTTTTTATGGGAACCGTTCCCGCTCGAACGACGTCCCGTGAAAAGGATGATCGATGATTTGAGGATGCACGCTTAATGCGCGTACGCACGCAGTAAGTGCAGTATGCTGTAGCGAGCAGCGAGTGGCAGCAGCACCTGTTGCCTTTAGGGTCGCACTGGAGGTTGGTGAACGCCGCGGTTAGATCAGTGCCACCGATAGGTGACAGATATTATGCTAACAAGATAAGATTGCGTTCGAGCAAAAATGCATGTCGATCATGTCGCAGCGATGTAGATCGGTTTTTGTTACGGCTTTTGCCACAAAAGAGGTGAATCATAAAGAAGGGCAGTACACGTGAGCGTTTGTAAATGGTTCCTAAAGCGTTAGGTAATGTTGAGCCATTTGAAAATTATGTATCGTGTTGTCTTGGCGTAAGGTCTTGTTGGCTTGAAGTAAGGTGCCCGGAACAGACTTCACAAAGATTATCTTTCGAGGCATTGCGTTTTTGTTGCACACGCCGCTGTTTGCGCATGTTATTAGTCGTCATATCTTGGGGCATTGTTTCGAGGATGCGTTGTTTCTTTCGACAGATTGCTTTCGTGTTCGATTAACATGGATACGCTTCGGAAGATGTTAAAAGTTGAATGAGCCTTGTGGAAGCAATAAGGACGTAATTTAAATATTGCATTGTAATCTTTACGTTCCTTTGTGCATGATCACAAGCGGGGAGTTATTCTGCTTTCAATTATTTGGTATAAAATGTGTTAGGTTTTTTACACGTTTTTTGTGTAATAAAAAATGATTTTTTCATCTTTTTCGTGAAAAAACGTGCCGCCCTCAGCGCCTTTCGGCCGGCGGGGCCAGATTTGGGCAATGGCCCTTCAATTCCAACTCGGGGCGCACACTTTCATCCCGTAATTGAAAGTTCAAACCAACTGGCCGGTTCGGGAGTGCGGCCCGCGCCTGGAAGGAAAACATGTGCGCCCCGAAATGAGTGCTTTTCCCGCGACCCACCCCGCAGCTAGTACCGCCGGGCCGGGAGAAAGGAAATAATTGAAATGCTTCTAATTACGGCCAGAATTATGTATGCACGGTTCACGGGCGAGATCGCTTTTCGGCGCGAGTCGCTTCCACCGATCGATCGGCCCGAGCCCGCCGCGCGGCTCGCGATCGTGATCAGCCGGACCCACCTTTTCCCGGTTCCCTTTATGGTTGCGCTAACGTGGTTGCGGTCGAAATTGACCGTTTTAGGCAAGCGGAAAATCTAATTATTCCGAGCAGCCACCCGGCAGGGGGTTTTCACGGCACGGCCTGTTGGAAAGGAAGACGCGGGCGCAATTTTGGATGCCCGCCAACGAGTCTGCTAACGGGGCACCGAGCTGGGATTAATGCCGATCAGTCGAAGGTGATAAAATGGCGCTTGCTCGATATGCAAACTGATCATTATGCTCGAGATTGTAGGTAATGTAGGCATAGACCGGTCCGGTTTTGGCGTAATTTTGTGTGTGTGTGTGTTACGGAATGTCACAGCGACCCAAGATGGTGAGTGCAAATCGGATGATATTTTCGGAGCGATGGGACAAACTTGCAAGAACTTGATTATGTAGCGAGATGATCGTTTGAAAAAGATAGGACCTTTTGCGACTATGCTGATTCCGCATGAGTTATCTGTTGGAAGAGACTTTAGTGTTATATGACGATCGTGACTTAGGGAATGCATGTATTCATTAGATGATCTTTCAGTGAATTTCTTCCTTTTATTCATTGCTTTGGAAGCGTTAGGTAAATTGGATTATTAAGCTAGACATGACATAAGGTTTTCATAGGTGGAACTTATTACGCACAGTTGCCCGACACTACAGGAAGTAACGTAAAAAATCTCATCCTCCAACTGACCCACAGGACGCCCACAGCTGCCTTTCTTCACGGTGGCAAACAAATCATCCGTTTCCTTTCGATTTCGATCGATCTTCCAACGATCGCGACCCGCGATCTATTTGAATACTGAACTCGCGAGCTGCCGTCATAATATTCCAAACGAGAGTGAAAAAAAAGGATGACGTGGGGAGCGCTTATTTATTTTTTCATCTATTTCTCCACCCGAACTCCGGACGTGAGAGGTTTTTTTCCCATGATTCGACCATCTTTAGAGCAATAAATGAATCACACACACAAAAAAAAACCCGAATCCATCCCGAACGGAAGGAGCCGGCAGCGGCCAGCCAAGTACCGCCAGCGCGGCGCGCGAAGGATAATCATGCGCGACCCAAGAAGCGTGGGAGCGTAACTAGCCGAACGGAATCGAAAGCGGAAAGAAGACCCGTCGCGAACGGGCGAGAGTATCCTTTTACTGTGGCGCATCTGTGTCGCGCAGGAGGGCGCGCGATCCTTGCGGTTAGTAAGCCTCACGTCACTTCCGTGTTAAGGATTTGTCACCATTTGCCGCGTTGCGTGACGTAAGGATGCGCGTCCGCCGCCTGATCGCGCCCACGGTTTCCCACGCTTTTCGGGGCTTGCCACTTGCGTTTTCGAAAGATTTTCGTTTTTCCTCACGCAACGCGTCACCGCAGATGGTGTCGTATACTTGTTAAAACAAATTGTGTGCTCTGCCCACCGTGTGAGACGGATGCGTTTTTCGGTACGTTGAGGTGAATGTGAGGTCCTTCGCTCAAAGGAACTCAGTTGCTTGATAATGTTTAAAAAAGGAATCGTAACATTCTCTAAGGATTGCATAATATTCACAACTTATTACTGAAAAAATCAGTCACCAAAATGACTCCCCACTGAGCCGTGAAGTGGTTAGCGCCCGCGTTCGTTGGGTCACATGACAGTTCCCGAGCTCAATTAGGTGCTTCCTTCTCGTGTGTCTTGTTTTGTGGTTTTGTTCTCAGCGGTAGTCCTGCATCCCTGCCGGACGAAGGAAACGTTGCAAAAGGGATTCATCGTTTGAAATACGACAATTGACCCACGACAGCAGTGTTAGCAGCAACAAGCAACACATTTATGGCACACACGAAATGTGGTGAGTTTTTCCTCACTGCTTCTAGTCCTTACGTTTTCGTAGCTTAGAAGAGGAAATGTTGAAAAAAAAATCCTTTTTATCTGATTTTTTTGCATGATTAAATAAAACCAACGTTACGAAGTATTTGTGTGCAGCACGTGCCAAACAGATATATTAAAAAAAAAACTAAAGCATGTTGGTTTTAAAAGACAAACTGTATAGCCACCGCTCTGAAACATTGCACACACATTGAACCGTGTAGGAATAAAAATCAGTTTGAAACGCTCCCACCGCGGCATTTCTTGTCACCATCCAAATGGTTTATGTCTTCCGCCGCGTGCACCCGGGGAAATACGTTCACGTTTCAACGGCGATCGGTTGACAAAACGGTTTTTGTGGGAAAACGCGGCATTCTCACTAGTCGATTATCCTCACGGGGAAAGCACATGTTGGTTTTTTGGAGCGTTAAAAATTGACAAATTCTTATCATTGCTCCAGGATGTCTCTTCCTGGTAGGAGTGGTTTCTTCATGGTGAAAGATGTTATAGTTTACAATTTTATAACTTCATGATTCTATTTTTGCTTGAACCGCACTGTTGTATAGCGATTATTCGATTGAAGGAAAAACCGACACTTCGCATAATCGGCGCTAATTTATTGCCCAATGCCCAATGTTCCCATTTCCATCTTCGACACGACTCGTTTGCTGTGACAAATGCTGTTGAAATTCGTACGTGCAGCAGACAACAGCGTTCGTTTCTATTTGTTGTTGCGAAAAAAAAATCCAACACCAAACGGGTGTCGCATTGTGCGTAGCTCTTTCACTCCATTGTTGTTCCGGCCACAGCAACAAACCGTTCCGCCGTTGTGTGTGCTGCATTTTAATGCAAATGCCGACGCGTCTTCGCTCCCGAGAACCCAGGCAAATCTAGGGAATTGAATAAAATAGTTATTAACGCATTAAAAATACCACAATAACGAATTTAGCACTATGTTCTTTAAAGTACAGTTCCAATCGATGTAAAATTATTGAATGAATGTTGTTGTTCTAAACATATTTTATAGCGTTAGTAGTACCATTTCTTTTGTGCTATCAAAAAACCCTTCAGCGTTCATTTCTTTTCGTGTGGATTGCTGTTTAAAGTTTAGTTAATGGCACTTTTACAGTTTTTGCGAAAAAAAAAATCCAACACCAAACGGGTGTCGCATTGTGCGTAGCTCTTTCACTCCATTGTTGTTCCGGCCACAGCAACAAACCGTTCCGCCGTTGTGTGTGCTGCATTTTAATGCAAATGCCGACGCGTCTTCGCTCCCGAGAACGATTAGAGTCATTAGAAGGATTCACTGGGCTGCTCCCGGGGGCAGGTCTAGAAATCGGTTGCGTCTTTGCACGAATCGGCAGCTGGCGGCACAGCCATTGTAGCATCATTGTGTACCTTTCACACATTTATCAATAAATATCCAAATAGAGCGTAACATCATACGTACGGCGGCGCGCAGGGTTCGATCGATTGATTTGCATATGAGAAGAATCGCGCACGGTGGGATGGGTGGCGCCGAATTTTCCCAAGCATACGAGCGCCACGTGATTTGCATACTTTCTGATCAAACCCAGCTTAAGGACCCTTTCGGAAGGTTCTTAAAGATGCTCGGGCCGCATCCGGGACAGAACCCCGATCGCCCGATCGTGAATGATCAATAGGAAATATTTGGTTAATAGTCAATCGAATTTGCATATTCGGGCGCCGCTGGTACGGTGTCTCACTATGACGATTGTTGTGTTGCTTTTGTGCGTGGAAAACCGTAAAGGTGTTGGAAAAGCGAGTATGCCGTGCCAGTGGAAAAGGGGTGTTCGTTCTTTCGTGGCATCATCGCACGATCGAGCACAATTAATTATTGTGTCGCTGGAGTGTGTCAAATTAAGGAAATTTTACAGTATTTTACAGTATCGATTCGTTCGAGCTATTGGCGATGTACTGGCGATGAGGTGGCTTTTTAGACGAGGCGAAAGAGTTAACGATTCGATTCCGTGCCAGTTTAACGAGAGTTGATTTGTAATGATTGATAGTTGTTTTTCACACCGTTTGATGTTACGTTGCGTACTGCTGGGAAATTTTTGTTTTTACGGAAAACGGTGACGAATGGCAGATTGATTGATTGTTAGTTTAACCGGCGGACGATGCGACGAAATCACTGGGTCAAAAAATGAGCTAAATTGATTTGTCACATCGGCAGGTGATTTTTAATTATATCAAATACAGTAATATTAGCAATATAGCCAGGCAAATCTAGGGAATTGAATAAAATAGTTATTAACGCATTAAAAATACCACAATAACGAATTTAGCACTATGTTCTTTGTTTGCTGTGACAAATGCTGTTGAAATTCGTACGTGCAGCAGACAACAGCGTTCGTTTCTATTTGTTGTTGCGAAAAAAAAAATCCAACACCAAACGGGTGTCGCATTGTGCGTAGCTCTTTCACTCCATTGTTGTCCCGGCCACAGCAACAAACCGTTCCGCCGTTGTGTGTGCTGCATTTTAATGCAAATGCCGACGCGTCTTCGCTCCCGAGAACGATTAGAGTCATTAGAAGGATTCACTGGGCTGCTCCCGGGGGCAGGTCTAGAAATCGGTTGCGTCTTTGCACGAATCGGGGAGCGTAACTAGCCGAACGGAATCGAAAGCGGAAAGAAGACCCGTCGCGAACGGGCGAGAGTATCCTTTTACTGTGGCGCATCTGTGTCGCGCAGGAGGGCGCGCGATCCTTGCGGTTAGTAAGCCTCACGTCACTTCCGTGTTAAGGATTTGTCACCATTTGCCGCGTTGCGTGACGTAAGGATGCGCGTCCGCCGCCTGATCGCGCCCACGGTTTCCCACGCTTTTCGGGGCTTGCCACTTGCGTTTTCGAAAGATTTTCGTTTTTCCTCACGCAACGCGTCACCGCAGATGGTGTCGTATACTTGTTAAAACAAATTGTGTGCTCTGCCCACCGTGTGAGACGGATGCGTTTTTCGGTACGTTGAGGTGAATGTGAGGTCCTTCGCTCAAAGGAACTCAGTTGCTTGATAATGTTTAAAAAAGGAATCGTAACATTCTCTAAGGATTGCATAATATTCACAACTTATTACTGAAAAAATCAGTCACCAAAATGACTCCCCACTGAGCCGTGAAGTGGTTAGCGCCCGCGTTCGTTGGGTCACATGACAGTTCCCGAGCTCAATTAGGTGCTTCCTTCTCGTGTGTCTTGTTTTGTGGTTTTGTTCTCAGCGGTAGTCCTGCATCCCTGCCGGACGAAGGAAACGTTGCAAAAGGGATTCATCGTTTGAAATACGACAATTGACCCACGACAGCAGTGTTAGCAGCAACAAGCAACACATTTATGGCACACACGAAATGTGGTGAGTTTTTCCTCACTGCTTCTAGTCCTTACGTTTTCGTAGCTTAGAAGAGGAAATGTTGAAAAAAAAATCCTTTTTATCTGATTTTTTTTTGCATGATTAAATAAAACCAACGTTACGAAGTATTTGTGTGCAGCACGTGCCAAACAGATATATTTAAAAAAAAAACTAAAGCATGTTGGTTTTAAAAGACAAACTGTATAGCCACCGCTCTGAAACATTGCACACACATTGAACCGTGTAGGAATAAAAATCAGTTTGAAACGCTCCCACCGCGGCATTTCTTGTCACCATCCAAATGGTTTATGTCTTCCGCCGCGTGCACCCGGGGTAAAATTATTGAATGAATGTTGTTGTTCTAAACATATTTTATAGCGTTAGCAGTACCATTTCTATTGTGCTTATCAAAAAACCCTTCAGCGTTCATTTCTTTTCGTGTGGATTGCTGTTTAAAGTTTAGTTAATGGCACTTTTACAGTTTTTTTTCACCCCTTCACAGTCTGAACGGCCGGAGAAACTTCTCAATTCCCATGGTAATTTTTTCTTGCGTCCTAAACCCGCCATTTACCCTTCCGGTGCCGAATTTCCTCATTAAATCCTTTTCTTTTTACCGGTACCGGTAGCGTTTCCATAGTGCCGACGACGACGGACAGCGTCGTTGAGGACGGTGTACTTCCGTATCATTTATTTTTTCTCGCTTGATGTTGTTTTTTTCTCTTCTGTTCGGCTGCGCTCCGTTCTTTAAGGAAGATCTATCTCCACGTCTATCTGTGCGTCTAATTCCATGGCATAATCATTAATTTATATTTACTGGCCCATGCGCTACGTTGCCGGTTCCGTGTGCAAGTCGCCCCTTTTCCGCGGACGAGTCCTTCCTGCTTCCAGTGCACAGTGGTACAGCTGGCCGGCAGCGGTAACGGCGCGGCGGAGATTCTAATTTGCATACGGGAATCTGCCTTTTTTCTCGTCACGGGTCGAGACTTTCGATGATCGAAGGAAATCATTTCTCTTTTTCGACTGCGGTTTTGCGATCGGGGTGAGTGGAGAGGTGCACCCCAAATGGGTGCGGATGAACCCTTTTTTATTTTTTCTTTTCTTGGTGAATGCGGTGGTACGAAGTGAGGAAGACTGTTTTTTGTTTAATTTTTCCTAGGAGTGAAATTTGATTGATGATCAAATGATGATGGAAAGTTTTAAGCCGCTGTATTGGTTGGTTTGTATATAAAGCTATCTGATGGTATTCTATTCTTTAAGGTTATTCTTTTTTTCGAAAGAAATCAATTTCTTTTTTCCTAAAATGAAATATTTCAAAATTCTTATCTTATTTGATTATATATAAAAACTCCTTAAAAAGAATTTATTCACACGGGTTATAAGTATATTTAGTTGCAAATATTTATCATTTGAAGAGTGTTGCAAAGGTCACAAGGAAAACTTTTAGTTTAATGCAAATATCTTATCTATAGCCATATTTTCTTTTATAAAAGCTTAATCAACAAATGAAGTTTTCCTCTTGACCTTTAAAGAAACATGATTATTGTTGTTTTTTTTGGATTGTTCATCTATCTGTTCATAGTGTCGTTTTTTTGCGGTAAAAGATCGTTAAGTGAATCATTATAAAAACCGTTGGGTCACGGTTGTGCTCACACAGCAAGATGCTATGAACTGTTGTCTTCCTCTCCTGGAGGCTTTCGTATCCTGCGGCGAAACATTGTCAAAGGCCCATAATCATCGTCGAGCATGTGTCTTACGAGAACTGTCTGCTCAACTAGCGTAAGATAGGTGCTGGATTTGTGAGCGTTATAGGAGGTGATTTTTTTCTCTAAATCGGTGTCTCCGTCCACCGTGAACCCAGCACCGGAAGATCGCGTCGTTCTCATGGTGAGTCGAGCTACGACGAAGCGAGATGAAAAAAATGTCCATACTCACCGGAACCACTAGCATTCGCACTAACAACATAAAATTGATGATGGCGAATCAATCAATAGGTTTGCTGTTTTGCCCGCGAGAAGAAAAGCCGGCATCGTTACAAATGGAAGGGTGCGCCAGAGACCCTAGCAGTTCGGTGAGGTGGTGGGTTTTTTCCCCCGACACGATCGGATCGAAACGGTGTAAGGAAGTCTTCAAGGATAACAAGACCGATGACGAGCGGTATCTGCTTCTGGAGTGCAAAAAGCTGCTAGGGAACCCTTTTTGCAGAGTTTTTTTTCCTTTTCGGTGTGGGATAAGAAATTGGATAAGGGTCTGAACAGACAATTCTTCTGCAATAAAATGATATTTATGTGTGCGGTATGCCTTTTGCAACTTTTCACTTCCGTGGTGCAGTCGGCTGCATCTGCGTAGTATAATGCACGGTGGGCTCAAAGTGCAATTGGCAGTTTTGTAATTGCGTGAGTTCAGAATTAATTTTTAACTTTAACTTGGTATGTATTGAATATTTTAACAATAGTCAACAAAAGTTTAGCAAGGTAACGAATGAAATGTTTAAAATTCGATATAAAAATGCATGGCATTGTATTCATGTGACTATTGTAGAGCTTCATAAAAATGAAAACCGAAAAAAGTATAGAAGAAGTCTTCCTCACATCCCATAGTGCAGTCAACGATAGGACATTACAGTTTGGCGAGCAATGTAGAGACAACACCGCAACCACCGCACGCTCGCTGTGCAAACAATGGCAGAAATCGAAGAAAAGCCCTTCCGGGCGTGTGCACAAAAAGGCAACTTTCGCAAAACACCTCCCCTCGGGGGACTTTTTAAACTGCTCTATTCACCATAGAATCATCGGTGTCCTTTTTCCACGATCGGTTTCCTTCCACAAATCGCGATGTGAATGTATTAGCAAAAAAAAAACACGAGGTAAAGGGAATGCAAACCTTTTAACACGTAAAGGTAAAGTAAAGGAAGTCGTCCCCTCGGTCGAATCGACAACGACAAAAGAGTGCGACATCAAGAACGGTTGGGACAGGCTAAACATTTCAATTAACCGCACTAGCATTCGCACTAACAACATAAAATTGATGATGGCGAATCAATCAATAGGTTTGCTGTTTTGCACGCGAGAAGAAAAGCCGGCATCGTTACAAATGGAAGGGTGCGCCAGAGACCCTAGCAGTTCGGTGAGGTGGTGGGTTTTTTCCCCCGACACGATCGGATCGAAACGGTGTAAGGAAGTCTTCAAGGATAACAAGACCGATGACGAGCGGTATCTGCTTCTGGAGTGCAAAAAGCTGCTAGGGAACCCTTTTTGCAGAGTTTTTTTTCCTTTTCGGTGTGGGATAAGAAATTGGATAAGGGTCTGAACAGACAATTCTTCTGCAATAAAATGATATTTATGTGTGCGGTATGCCTTTTGCAACTTTTCACTTCCGTGGTGCAATTGGCTGCATCTGCGTAGTATAATGCACGGTGGGCTCAAAGTGCAATTGGCAGTTTTGTAATTGCTTGAGTTCAGAATTAATTTTTAACTTTAACTTGGTATGTATTGAATATTTTAACAATAGTCAACAAAAGTTTAGCAAGGTAAAGTTTTTTTTTATTAAATTTTAAACAATACTGAAAGTAACTCAAAGCTAACTTGAATTCGTTTGAATGATTTCAAGCTACAAAAAACTGCAATGCCATACTTTCTTATCTGTGGAAGATAAATGACTGACAAGATTCCGAACAGTCGTACACGTTTTCTTCTTTTCTCATCTTCAACCCAATCGGAGCGGGAATGACTAGCAGCCAGGGTGATAATAAAGTAAAAATGAACGTAATCTTGACTTCCCTTCCTCGCGCTCGTCCTTGCGCGCTGTATGCAGATGATGCTGGCAAGGACGGACACGGACAGACCAGGATCGTCACTCGAACGGGACATTGGGGTGGAAAGGAGCAAACAAACGGAACGAAGAGAAAAAAAATCTATCACGCCGAAAACTCCGGCCGTAGGGTGCTTAGCCGTATAGCGCTGTCCCGCTTTGGCGTTCCTAATTTTCATTGTATTGTTAATGTATTCAAACTCGCGGGCCTCGCGGGACGCCGTTTGAGTGAATCTCTGGTGTCTTCTGGGGGTAATCCTTGCGACCAGGTTGGAAGGAAAAGGGTGGGGTAAGCAGGGGTGACCGGGAGGTAAGGAAGAGTTTTTTCCCATTGGGAAAAAGTCTTCCTTTCGCGAGAACTTGTTTCCAAATGCCGGCTGGCTTGCTGCGATGGGAAGAACTGGTAGCTTTTCTTCTAATCTTCGGTGTTGGTTAAATTAGTATGGATTTTGAATGAACGTGATCATTGAGATCAGCATCATATTTTGTTTCATTTGATTGATTTTAAAAAAACAATACAGTTTTTAACAGTTTTTTATATTAAATTTTAATCAATACTGAAAGTAGCTCAAAGCTAACTTGAATTCGATGGAATGATTTCAAGCTACAAAAAAATGCAATGCCATACTTTCTTATCTGTGGAAGATAAATGACTGACAAGATTCCGAACAGTCGTACACGTTTTCTTCTTTTCTCATCTTCAACCCAATCGGAGCGGGAATGACTAGCAGCCAGGGTGATAATAAAGTAAAAATGAACGTAATCTTGACTTCCCTTCCTCGCGCTCGTCCTTGCGCGCTGTATGCAGATGATGCTGGCAAGGACGGACACGGACAATAACATTTCACATTGGCCTAGAGCCAACACGAATTGGCTTGCTTGAGGGACAAAGTATTGGAGTGAGAAAACAAAAAAAAACGCTACAGTACATTCTGAGATTTTCTATTTCAATAATCCAATCATTTTAACACCATTGTTTGCGAGACTTGGTGGCCTAAAACCTCCACCTGGCAAGAGGGAAGGGTATGGTGGTTTCGAAAATGAGTTACATAGTTATTCCTTCTGCTTTTTTGTGCGGTGACTTTAGCACCGAACGAAGAAAAACGTGGGAAAACAGCCGTTTTTCGATGTTTTGTTAATGTTTGGCGGCATTACTGGATGTGCAATATGCTCTGCTTTTTGTGTTTACACAGCGTGATGGTGTGAATTATTTGTTGTAGTGGAATTGTCACCCCATTATTAGAGTTTCGTGCTGCTTTGTATTTGAACAATATAGTTTATAGTACTTCAAACCGTTCATGGTTAATAACGAGAAATGCCTTGATTCTGAAATGGTAACAAAATAAAAACTCTACGAAACGGTCAATACTTCTACAAAGAATGGAAAAATTACAATTTAACTGGAAATTAAGACAACTGAAACGTTATATATCAATAAAAATCATCAATATTTTTGAAAATCTGTTCATAACATGTTGAAATATGCATCGAATCATCGGAAAGAAATCTTGGGCTCTTCGTTTGGGATCACATTTAATTGATGATCATGGTATTCTTTATTTGTGGATAGAATTGAACTCAAATTCAAGGTGTATACATGTTCATTGCAAAGCGAGTTTGTTCCAAATGTTTTCTATTGTGGTTTTTGTTGCATAATGGGTTTAAGTTTCAGTTATGCGTCGGCCGCACAATAACTGATTCAATTAATCTTTCATCAGGATCATACAATCGATGATGCTTTCATTTACCTCTTTTATAACGTCGATAACATCTATCAGCATCCTTTTCGGATCATGTAGCGATCCTGGACCGACAGCTGACTGCATTTATTCCATCCGTGAAAGCCTGCCCTCCAGGATGCAAAGCTACTCCCCAAACATACAAAAAACATCGAACAAACAACATTAACAAAAACGAAATGAAAAGAAGTTCTCACTTTCCTTACCGCCTCCGCCAGGTTGCGTGGGGTTGTGGGAACAAAAAATGGAAAGTGTACGATCCCAAACGCATTATGCTCGGTCAAAGGATGTACCCGCTGCAGCAACGCGGACGATCGGGTCCGAAAGGATGCGTTTCGTTTTTTAATCGAAACCACTCCTTGGGTTGGCGAGGTGTAAACACTGGGTTCGGCTTCTGTTTTCCATTTTTCCTGCGGCTAGGAGCGATTGAAGAAAGGTGGATTGGATACGATCAAGCCTTTTTTCCGTCCACAGTGCAACACTGTAAGGTGCTCGTGCTTTCGAGACATGTGATCGGCAGCAGGAGCACCAAATGGACCAAAAAAATCCGATCCCAAACGAACGGAAATGGTTTGTTGTTCTACTTTCGGTTTCGATTGGGTTCGGAGATTTTTTATTCTCGCTCTTCATAATGACCCCAGTGTGGAAGTGTTCTGGAGATCATCTTGACATCGGGGCGCTTGCATAGGGGCGCGAGTACGTTTGGTTCGGCAACCGTTTGGACATCGGGCACGAGCTAGAACACTTTTAGGAATGGGCCGTTTTTTCTCTCTCCACTAAACAGAAACGCCACCACGGGAAATGAAAAACTCTTTTCGGCTTCATCTGGCCGACTGTATTCAACCCAACACGGTAGGAACGGGTCTGTCTCTCCTGCCAAGTTTCACGGTGGCTCGTGTGGCCGTAAACGGTACAGCAACAAAAAAAAAAATCAGCCCCGTGATCCAAAGTGGAGTTGTTCGTCGTCCAAAAACACCCCGAGATTACGCGTCGGTTTTTTTCCATGTCGTTTTTATTCCTCGGTCTCCTTTCAGTGGGCCACATTTTATTCAGTTGTTTTGGGTTTTTTCCTTGTATGTTGCGTCTGTAAGTCTTTTTTTTGTTGTTGTATGTTTGGGTGTGACGTTGGCTCTTGTGGAGTGGAGTTTTTGTAGCCGTCCGTCCGTGTGTCCGTCCCGAGAGTAGCATCAGATGCATCTCGCTCTCGTATGATTCGGATTGTTTTTTTTTCTACTGTGTGTGTGTTCTTATTAGCCTAACCACAGTGTGGAAACACACAGAGTTCATCATTCTTTCGGTGGTTTTGTTTTGAATGCATTTTTTGTTGCTGCCGTTGGAAAGATGATCTTGGCCCGTTCATTTCAGTGGCCACTGGTTGCACGCTCGGTTGCGAGGAACGTGCTAGCGGCGAAGCGGTACCCAGTTGGACACAGGAAGAATGGTTTGCCGGTGTCTTTTCCCGCATCCATTAAGTGGGGCGGTTGTTTTGTGTGTTTTTGGAGTACTGTTTTTCTTTCCCTCTTCCCCAGCAGCAGAGTTGAGGTAGGTCATTTGAATACGGAGCCACCAGCGCCAACAGCTGGCAGCGTGTCCTTGCAGCTTTTTATGTCGTTTCAAGAGAAAGATTGTGTTTTTTTGGCTCCACACATCCTTCCAGTCGGGTTCAGTTTCCTTCTTCCGTGTGCTGGCACGGGTGGCACAAAAAATCGGGACGATCGTTTGAAATTAATGGGTGCCATAATAATGTCCGGAGCGGGGAGCTGTCGGAATCAATCAGCCCGGCGCGCTGTTCGTGTTTTCATCGATTTCTATCCGACTGCCATGTGTCGAGCCAGCCGCGCGGGTGGTCAGTTCGGGTTTCAGTTGCTCCTATGCTTCCGGTACAGTCGCAAGATAGACCGTGGGTGGAGTGAAATTATTGATAGGGAGCTCACACCGTTGAAATTATGGGTAATTAAACGGAATGTGCCTTCTTCTGCTGCGTCGCTTCACATGCGAAGCGTTCGAGTCAAGAAGCATGTGGCTCCTGCTGCACAGGCAAAGAAGACGCAAACAGCAACAGCAACAAAAAACAAACATTCAAATCGTTACTGCCGTCATTAAGGTGTGAATTGTTAATAACAAGTGTAATGAAAATGTTGCAGAAAATTGCTTTTGATATGTTTCTACTTCTGAACTCTGGGTTGGATGTGTTTTTCTTGTGGATAGTTGGCTTTAGCGGCTTGTTAATTGTTGATGAGCGCCGTGCAGACCAATCCATAATAGATGCTAAGCAAATAGCTTGAAACTAATTGGAGCTGGTTGAGGCATAATTTGCAATCTAATACCATTAGCTCTATTTGTTTAACAACGCTCGCGGAAAGTGTCTGGAAAATGATTTAATTGTTCTAGAATGATTTTTTGATATCCAAAGGAATTGAAAGTAATTTATTTTGTTTATTCAGTACGCCTTTTTGGTTTGGTTGTATGAAGTCTCCTTACTAAACCTTCCGCGCATTTACTTTCCATCCTACCGTGTCTTGACGGGTGAAAACAGCGCTATCAACATAAAATAAAGCTCAAACATACCTCCCTCGGCAGAGGAACACGTCACACGAGCCATAAAACGACGGTTTTAAAGGAGAAATTCGTAACATAGCGCAGTGCAAGTTGGCTGCGTTAGTTATTCGCGGCGGTGGAGTGTAGAAAATGTACAAAACAAAACCCTCGCAAACAACCATTAGCCGGTCAGTTTCACGGAGAGGCAATTTCTTCGCCCCGGAGCAACCTGTCGCCGGACGCGGCACGATCCTCACCGCGGCCGCTCTAAGTGAATAGTTATAAAATGTAATTTTAATTAATCCCATTTGCCACAAACACGCTCATAATGAACACGTGTCAGCGGTAAAGTTCCCTAAATCTCTTGCTCTTTCTCGCTCATTCGGTGGACTGCCTCCCAAAGAAGAAGACGACTAAGCCGAGCATTTTGATGGCGTTGATGTTGTTTTTTGTTGTTGCTTCAACTATCGCACAGCCTCGCGTTTTGTCGTTTTATTTTTCCACTTTGACGTAGCTCATTTTGTTGCCGAAAAAAATAATAAAACAACACGAAAAACAACAACTCCACTCCAAACGATCTTTCCCTGATCTAATAGTTTCGGCTGTGGCACGAGCCGGTCGCGCGAGGCTTAG
>KZ067481.1:45064-60880 GCA_002091845.1 Anopheles cracens | reverse complement strand
TAAAAATGTAAAATCGGAGTAATTTCCGAAACGCAATACTGGAGCAACAAGAGCGAGTATAAAAAACTAATTTCCATTTTTTCCGCCATTTTCTTGCGCCCGTGCGATGGGTTTAATGGGTGCCTGTGACTTGAATCGTGGAATGATTACGACCAGCCGCGATGAGGCTTCTATTCTGCTGTCCCGTGAATGGGACGGGAGATTTAATTACCAACACTTTCGGGCTGTTCGGCAGGCTGGATTGGGTTTTTAACTGACGATTTTTTTAATTTTTTAAACTAGGATGCTGGATGCGTGAAAAACTGGTTTCGTGGATGAAGCATTGTGGATGTGATATGATTTGAGGGGGTTTTTAAACTGAAGTGATGAAGTGATGCTAACGGATCTAAACGAGGACGATTTAACGGCCACAGATATTAGTAGCAAAACATGTTTGGTTGTGTTGCTTGAAAGATAAAAGTCAAATACTCTTAAGTATTGAATGTTTGTTAACAGCTTTACGTTTAAGTTGAAATCTCGGACAAGTGAACTGGCTGGCGTACTGACGTCTGTCTTTTCAAATATAGGTTCGCAAATGTCTATATTAACCACTAACATGCTTAAAGTCATTGCTCATCACGATGGTTGTTGTTATGTGGAAAAAAGATACTTTGAACATTCCTAATATTGTCCTAATATTGTAGCGAAAGGCTCACTACAACATCTAGGAAAGTCAGAAAAGTCAGGCCATGGTTCTCGGAAGATTGTAGTTGCCATGAAGAAAGGAGGTGGAAGAATTGATAAAACATTATTGAATGGTTTTGTGATCGAAAAATCCGTTTACAGAAGTGGTTTTATTTATTTTGTCTTTTGTTTGCATTACTATATTTTTATGTATTATTTTTATGTTGTATTATATTTTGAACTGTGATTATACGTTTTTTTTTTCGAAACGGTCAATACTTCTACAAAGAATGGAAAAATTACAATTTAACTGGAAATTAAGACAACTGAAACGTTATATATCAATAAAAATCATCAATATTTTTGAAAATCTGTTCATAACATGTTGAAATATGCATCGAATCATCGGAAAGAAATCTTGGGCTCTTCGTTTGGGATCACATTTAATTGATGATCATGGTATTCTTTATTTGTGGATAGAATTGAACTCAAATTCAAGGTGTATACATGTTCATTGCAAAGCGAGTTTGTTCCAAATGTTTTCTATTGTGGTTTTTGTTGCATAATGGGTTTAAGTTTCAGTTATGCGTCGGCCGCACAATAACTGATTCAATTAATCTTTCATCAGGATCATACAATCGATGATGCTTTCATTTACCTCTTTTATAACGTCGATAACATCTATCAGCATCCTTTTCGGATCATGTAGCGATCCTGGACCGACAGCTGACTGCATTTATTCCATCCGTGAAAGCCTGCCCTCCAGGATGCAAAGCTACTCCCCAAACATACAAAAAACATCGAACAAACAACATTAACAAAAACGAAATGAAAAGAAGTTCTCACTTTCCTTACCGCCTCCGCCAGGTTGCGTGGGGTTGTGGGAACAAAAAATGGAAAGTGTACGATCCCAAACGCATTATGCTCGGTCAAAGGATGTACCCGCTGCAGCAACGCGGACGATCGGGTCCGAAAGGATGCGTTTCGTTTTTTAATCGAAACCACTCCTTGGGTTGGCGAGGTGTAAACACTGGGTTCGGCTTCTGTTTTCCATTTTTCCTGCGGCTAGGAGCGATTGAAGAAAGGTGGATTGGATACGATCAAGCCTTTTTTCCGTCCACAGTGCAACACTGTAAGGTGCTCGTGCTTTCGAGACATGTGATCGGCAGCAGGAGCACCAAATGGACCAAAAAAATCCGATCCCAAACGAACGGAAATGGTTTGTTGTTCTACTTTCGGTTTCGATTGGGTTCGGAGATTTTTTATTCTCGCTCTTCATAATGACCCCAGTGTGGAAGTGTTCTGGAGATCATCTTGACATCGGGGCGCTTGCATAGGGGCGCGAGTACGTTTGGTTCGGCAACCGTTTGGACATCGGGCACGAGCTAGAACACTTTTAGGAATGGGCCGTTTTTTCTCTCTCCACTAAACAGAAACGCCACCACGGGAAATGAAAAACTCTTTTCGGCTTCATCTGGCCGACTGTATTCAACCCAACACGGTAGGAACGGGTCTGTCTCTCCTGCCAAGTTTCACGGTGGCTCGTGTGGCCGTAAACGGTACAGCAACAAAAAAAAAAATCAGCCCCGTGATCCAAAGTGGAGTTGTTCGTCGTCCAAAAACACCCCGAGATTACGCGTCGGTTTT
This sequence comes from Anopheles cracens, assembly GCA_002091845.1. Classification (NCBI taxonomy): domain Eukaryota; kingdom Metazoa; phylum Arthropoda; class Insecta; order Diptera; family Culicidae; genus Anopheles; species Anopheles cracens. The sequence continues at coordinate 58,570 of KZ067481.1, read as the reverse complement.
TTTCCATGTCGTTTTTATTCCTCGGTCTCCTTTCAGTGGGCCACATTTTATTCAGTTGTTTTGGGTTTTTTCCTTGTATGTTGCGTCTGTAAGTCTTTTTTTTTGCAATCTAATACCATTAGCTCTATTTGTTTAACAACGCTCGCGGAAAGTGTCTGGAAAATGATTTAATTGTTCTAGAATGATTTTTTGATATCCAAAGGAATTGAAAGTAATTTATTTTGTTTATTCAGTACGCCTTTTTGGTTTGGTTGTATGAAGTCTCCTTACTAAACCTTCCGCGCATTTACTTTCCATCCTACCGTGTCTTGACGGGTGAAAACAGCGCTATCAACATAAATTTTTCCGTCCACAGTGCAACACTGTAAGGTGCTCGTGCTTTCGAGACATGTGATCGGCAGCAGGAGCACCAAATGGACCAAAAAAATCCGATCCCAAACGAACGGAAATGGTTTGTTGTTCTACTTTCGGTTTCGATTGGGTTCGGAGATTTTTTATTCTCGCTCTTCATAATGACCCCAGTGTGGAAGTGTTCTGGAGATCATCTTGACATCGGGGCGCTTGCATAGGGGCGCGAGTACGTTTGGTTCGGCAACCGTTTGGACATCGGGCACGAGCTAGAACACTTTTAGGAATGGGCCGTTTTTTCTCTCTCCACTAAACAGAAACGCCACCACGGGAAATGAAAAACTCTTTTCGGCTTCATCTGGCCGACTGTATTCAACCCAACACGGTAGGAACGGGTCTGTCTCTCCTGCCAAGTTTCACGGTGGCTCGTGTGGCCGTAAACGGTACAGCAACAAAAAAAAAAATCAGCCCCGTGATCCAAAGTGGAGTTGTTCGTCGTCCAAAAACACCCCGAGATTACGCGTCGGTTTTTTTCCATGTCGTTTTTATTCCTCGGTCTCCTTTCAGTGGGCCACATTTTATTCAGTTGTTTTGGGTTTTTTCCTTGTATGTTGCGTCTGTAAGTCTTTTTTTTGTTGTTGTATGTTTGGGTGTGACGTTGGCTCTTGTGGAGTGGAGTTTTTGTAGCCGTCCGTCCGTGTGTCCGTCCCGAGAGTAGCATCAGATGCATCTCGCTCTCGTATGATTCGGATTGTTTTTTTTTCTACTGTGTGTGTGTTCTTATTAGCCTAACCACAGTGTGGAAACACACAGAGTTCATCATTCTTTCGGTGGTTTTGTTTTGAATGCATTTTTTGTTGCTGCCGTTGGAAAGATGATCTTGGCCCGTTCATTTCAGTGGCCACTGGTTGCACGCTCGGTTGCGAGGAACGTGCTAGCGGCGAAGCGGTACCCAGTTGGACACAGGAAGAATGGTTTGCCGGTGTCTTTTCCCGCATCCATTAAGTGGGGCGGTTGTTTTGTGTGTTTTTGGAGTACTGTTTTTCTTTCCCTCTTCCCCAGCAGCAGAGTTGAGGTAGGTCATTTGAATACGGAGCCACCAGCGCCAACAGCTGGCAGCGTGTCCTTGCAGCTTTTTATGTCGTTTCAAGAGAAAGATTGTGTTTTTTTGGCTCCACACATCCTTCCAGTCGGGTTCAGTTTCCTTCTTCCGTGTGCTGGCACGGGTGGCACAAAAAATCGGGACGATCGTTTGAAATTAATGGGTGCCATAATAATGTCCGGAGCGGGGAGCTGTCGGAATCAATCAGCCCGGCGCGCTGTTCGTGTTTTCATCGATTTCTATCCGACTGCCATGTGTCGAGCCAGCCGCGCGGGTGGTCAGTTCGGGTTTCAGTTGCTCCTATGCTTCCGGTACAGTCGCAAGATAGACCGTGGGTGGAGTGAAATTATTGATAGGGAGCTCACACCGTTGAAATTATGGGTAATTAAACGGAATGTGCCTTCTTCTGCTGCGTCGCTTCACATGCGAAGCGTTCGAGTCAAGAAGCATGTGGCTCCTGCTGCACAGGCAAAGAAGACGCAAACAGCAACAGCAACAAAAAACAAACATTCAAATCGTTACTGCCGTCATTAAGGTGTGAATTGTTAATAACAAGTGTAATGAAAATGTTGCAGAAAATTGCTTTTGATATGTTTCTACTTCTGAACTCTGGGTTGGATGTGTTTTTCTTGTGGATAGTTGGCTTTAGCGGCTTGTTAATTGTTGATGAGCGCCGTGCAGACCAATCCATAATAGATGCTAAGCAAATAGCTTGAAACTAATTGGAGCTGGTTGAGGCATAATTTGCAATCTAATACCATTAGCTCTATTTGTTTAACAACGCTCGCGGAAAGTGTCTGGAAAATGATTTAATTGTTCTAGAATGTTCGGTCTCCTTTCAGTGGGCCACATTTTATTCAGTTGTTTTGGGTTTTTTCCTTGTATGTTGCGTCTGTAAGTCTTTTTTTGTTGTTGTATGTTTGGGTGTGACGTTGGCTCTTGTGGAGTGGAGTTTTTGTACCCGTCCGTCCGTGTGTCCGTCCCGAGAGTAGCATCAGATGCATCTCGCTCTCGTATGATTCGGATTGTTTTTTTCTTTCTACTGTGTGTGTGTTCTTATTAGCCTAACCACAGTGTGGAAACACACAGAGTTCATCATTCTTTCGGTGGTTTTGTTTTGAATGCATTTTTTGTTGCTGCCGTTGGAAAGATGATCTTGGCCCGTTCATTTCAGTGGCCACTGGTTGCACGCTCGGTTGCGAGGAACGTGCTAGCGGCGAAGCGGTACCCAGTTGGACACAGGAAGAATGGTTTGCCGGTGTCTTTTCCCGCATCCATTAAGTGGGGCGGTTGTTTTGTGTGTTTTTGGAGTACTGTTTTTCTTTCCCTCTTCCCCAGCAGCAGAGTTGAGGTAGGTCATTTGAATACGGAGCCACCTGCGCCAACAGCTGGCAGCGTGTCCTTGCAGCTTTTTATGTCGTTTCAAGAGAAAGATTGTGTTTTTTTGGCTCCACACATCCTTCCAGTCGGGTTCAGTTTCCTTCTTCCGTGTGCTGGCACGGGTGGCACAAAAAATCGGGACGATCGTTTGAAATTAATGGGTGCCATAATAATGTCCGGAGCGGGGAGCTGTCGGAATCAATCAGCCCGGCGCGCTGTTCGTGTTTTCATCGATTTCTATCCGACTGCCATGTGTCGAGCCAGCCGCGCGGGTGGTCAGTTCGGGTTTCAGTTGCTCCTATGCTTCCGGTACAGTCGCAAGATAGACCGTGGGTGGAGTGAAATTATTGATAGGGAGCTCACACCGTTGAAATTATGGGTAATTAAACGGAATGTGCCTTCTTCTGCTGCGTCGCTTCACATGCGAAGCGTTCGAGTCAAGAAGCATGTGGCTCCTGCTGCACAGGCAAAGAAGACGCAAACAGCAACAGCAACAAAAAACAAACATTCAAATCGTTACTGCCGTCATTAAGGTGTGAATTGTTAATAACAAGTGTAATGAAAATGTTGCAGAAAATTGCTTTTGATATGTTTCTACTTCTGAACTCTGGGTTGGATGTGTTTTTCTTGTGGATAGTTGGCTTTAGCGGCTTGTTAATTGTTGATGAGCGCCGTGCAGACCAATCCATAATAGATGCTAAGCAAATAGCTTGAAACTAATTGGAGCTGGTTGAGGCATAATTTGCAATCTAATACCATTAGCTCTATTTGTTTAACAACGCTCGCGGAAAGTGTCTGGAAAATGATTTAATTGTTCTAGAATGTTTTTTTGATATCCAAAGGAATGGAAAGTAATTTATTTTGTTTATTCAGTACGCCTTTTTGGTTTGGTTGTATGAAGTCTCCTTACTAAACCTTCCGCGCATTTACTTTCCATCCTACCGTGTCTTGACGGGTGAAAACAGCGCTATCAACATAAAATAAAGCTCAAACATACCTCCCTCGGCAGAGGAACACGTCACACGAGCCATAAAACGACGGTTTTAAAGGAGAAATTCGTAACATAGCGCAGTGCAAGTTGGCTGCGTTAGTTATTCGCGGCGGTGGAGTGTAGAAAATGTACAAAACAAAACCCTCGCAAACAACCATTAGCCGGTCAGTTTCACGGAGAGGCAATTTCTTCGCCCCGGAGCAACCTGTCGCCGGACGCGGCACGATCCTCACCGCGGCCGCTCTAAGTGAATAGTTATAAAATGTAATTTTAATTAATCCCATTTGCCACAAACACGCTCATAATGAACACGTGTCAGCGGTAAAGTTCCCTAAATCTCTTGCTCTTTCTCGCTCATTCGGTGGACTGCCTCCCAAAGAAGAAGACGACTAAGCCGAGCATTTTGATGGCGTTGATGTTGTTTTTTTTTTTGTTGCTTCAACTATCGCACAGCCTCGCGTTTTGTCGTTTTATTTTTCCACTTTGACGTAGCTCATTTTGTTGCCGAAAAAAATAATAAAACAACACGAAAAACAACAACTCCACTCCAAACGATCTTTCCCTGATCTAATAGTTTCGGCTGTGGCACGAGCCGGTCGCGCGAGGCTTAGTGAGAGGGCCAGGTAATTAGCAATTACCGCTGACCTCTATTAATATTTTCCTGCTGCAGTGGCGGTAGCCGGAGAGCGGAGCTCCGCCCCGACTGACCGCGGAAAGCCTACGAACTTCACGACTGGAGCCTTCAAAGTGCGCACCGGACGATGGGCTGCCCGTGAAGGCTCGTGCGCTTCGCGGTCGAGCGTTCCAGGTGGTTTGATTTTTGCGCGCAATTAGACTCCGCCTGCTGGATGCCGTTGGCTGTGCTAGGAGGTTACGTTGTTTCAAGCCTGGAGATCCTTTCTTCGTCTGGGCGATCGGCTCTTTGTGCAAGAGGACACTCGACAAATCCATTAGAGGCTGTGGGAGATATAGACTAGAGCAGCGGTTGGCAAACATATCAGCAATTAAAGTGCCAAATACTGTAGAAATATGCGTGAAGCTAGTTTTTTTAAGACAGATAGCTACTAAAAGTTAAATTAACAATGGAACACATCAGAGTAGATACAGCGAGGTATTCGGATATTCAAGTCACTCATAACATATTCGGTATGATTGTTATACAGATTTTAGTATCCGGTTTTATAGAATAGTATCCGTTCCATCAATTGATATTGACACTATTTTGATAGTAGCTGTAGTACTGACGAAGTAATACCAATTCCATACCTCACATCATTCTTCACTAATCATAATTCCTCATATCTCACACGCTTCATCAACTGATTTCAAAATGAATAAAACAGTATTTAATTGGCATTTTCATTCATAGCTATTTCACTGACTTTCGTAGAATTTACACACACTTTTTTAATGTACTAATTCTCTAGAATTTTTCATTTAATAACTTAACAAAAAAGAAGCAGCAATTCAACAACAACTTTTGACCAGAAGTAAATTTCAAGCTAAATGACAAAGACTCAGCTCTGGAATGTCGTTCGAGATTGGACCGGATGTTATACGACAGACATTTATGGCAATATTATTATTTGATCCCATGTCAGTAAATAATATTAGAAACTGTAATGTAATGTTGAGATAATGAATTGTAGATGCGTTAGTACTTTGGAAGTTTTGGTTCTGGGAAAAAAGCTAAAGCAGGGTTAGTATTCGGTGAACCTGTTTTGTCGAGGAACTACAATTAGCGTGCCAAAGAATCGGCTGCGAAAATGTATGTGTTATAATCTGACATATGATATAAGCATTGCACGGTGATTATTTAAGGCTGTAGAAAAAATATTAATAATAAAATTTATTGAAGTTATTTACAAAATTTACAAAAATATCAAAATTTAATTATTATATTATTCCAATAATGTCTTATGATAGAATCATGCAGTAGCTGGAAAAAGAATTATGAGGATTTGGATCAGGATGATTGATTGTGTAAATAATACAAAAATAAATCTAAATCATACTCCTTAGACACCAACCCAACAGTTTTGTTGTTTTTAGAGGTTATATTATCAACTCCATAATCTCCACAACCAACATCCAGTAGTTGTCCCGTAGCTGCCGGTATGGTAAATTCACTGTTCCATTCCAAGTGTATAATAACAAAACAAGTGGCCTACGTGTAACATTTGAACTAAATCGCTCGCACGACGACATTCGCCCGCAATGATGGTGTAATCGTTGCTATGACAACGCATCTTAAATGCCTTACCCGAAAGCATTCCGGCCTATCACGAACGAGTGTAGCTGTTTGGTTGCGATGCCGGTTTTTTTATGAAGCCGTAGTAAAAACTTTAATTTAATTACCGCAGCATCACACAAATGGAACGCTCCGGCTAAGACGATCATTCTCAAACTTCCAGGCAGCGCAAGCCGTGAAGCCGGGGTTGTCTCTCCGTCTTGATCCTTTCCAAAGTTCGGGCACAAGCCATCGCACACGAAGCAGCGCTTGCTGCACAAAGTGTCACCGAAGTGTTTGCCAAGCGTTTGGGACGTACGTGCCAGCCAACTGCTTCGTCTCTTTAGAAGGCCGTTTGGTGGGGTTTCCAAAGTTGATGGTGCTGCTGCTGCCGGTTACCGGCTTTATGGACGTCGTCGTGGTCGTGATTCGATGAGATAGCTTTTTAACGATTTCGCTGAAAACCAGCTTATCGCTGACAGGATCGCGGGCGTTTGAAGAAAGCACCCTCCGGGGATGGAGATGTGCTTGCAGTATCGTTTCGTGCCCATCTAGATGACCTTGATGAGCGTGCGAGGTGATTGCAATGCTATACGCAAAACGTCTATTCGGCATTGATTTGAAAACTTGTAAGTACTATAAGGCTTGTTCATTATTTACTACCCCGTTGAACTTTCAGTTAATAAATTTATTCTCCCCTCCCTGTCGCGCAATGCAATCGAACAAACGATTTCCGTTCGAACTCATTTTACCACACCGCATACAACCGATCCCGTTAGCCCAAGGCTTCGATCATCTTTCACATCCTCCCCGGTACCGTGTCCCGGAAGATGCGAAATGACCGATACCGGTTACGGTGAGAAAGAAACTGCATAAATGGAGCAGACCAACATTCTCCAGGAGGTAACGCACGGCACCGCCTGATGGTATCCTTTATCCGGGAGCGTACTTTAGCTCCCACCATCGCGTAGCGTCGACACGGAGGCCTGGGAATGGATAATTTCGCCTCAGAATGCAGTCTCAGATGCAGCCGAGCTGCAGCCGAAAACTGGTTTGCAATCAATGAAACGGAACGGAAGCGAGAACGAATGGAACGAACGGTGGCCCTCAGCGCCAAGTTGTGTGCGTTGATTTCTGCGGAAGTAATTTTTCAAAACTAAAGCAGCCGACGGCGTGATGAGTAGAATGGGCTCGTTGTGTCGTTGAAGCGATGTGCATGGGGCATGATGTACACGATTGTGCACCGCACTTCGATTGCACAAACGTGTAGAAGGTAGTGTTTTGGAGTCATGAACTGTCAATAAATTACTGCTGTAGTAGTAAATAAGTTTAGAGTATTTATAGATTTTTTAATTTGCTATTATTACATTAATTCCAAATAACAAATAATCGAAACATAAAATAACATATTATAATTTCATCTTCGAGTCCGTTTCGAGATATGAATAATACCACTGTTCGTTATGCTATAATATAATCACAAGTATGGTGGCGCCATCTACCAAATTCGGGAAAATTCTATTGTTAGCCGAGACACAGACCGGGTTATCCGAGACACAGCAATAAGAGAAAACTTATCGTTTATCGCGAGAATAGGCAGTGCTATAAACGGTAGGTTTTTTAATTCCGGATTTGAAGTTAACAAAATGAAAACAATATTATTTTCCATACACTGTAAAATTTAATTAATTATTTCACAGCATATTATTGATAGCGAATTGCAAATAGAATTATTTTGAGCAGCAAATTCTGTGGTTCTAAATTGCACGTAGTACATTGATTCAACAGTGGAATCAAATTTCGACCAGATTTCATAAAATACGCAGAGTCACGAAGTTCATTAACTTCTAGTTGCAAATTGGTACAGAAATTGTTTCACGGTCTATAATGAAGAAAATTCATTAACGAATGCCAAAAGCGTGTACCACTTCCATGCCGACCATTTGGAAAACTAAAATCATCCTTTTTCACAAGCCCCTTTCCACAACCCACCGGCGTACGTTATTAGCATCGGCTAGAAAAGGGTGCAAATGGGGGGAAAATCCTAGCGGTGGCATTCGAGGACCTTCCGTGATTGATACCGGAAGGCAAACAAGAAGAACCTGAGCGCATCCCACTCTCCAAGCGCTTCAAAAATTGAGCAAACTCACGGTCACGGGAAAGTCACCTTTTGGAATTAGGCATTTTTCAGCCTCATGACGAGCTGGAGCCGTGCCGGGCGAGGAGTGAGTGTCAACAATTTTTAATCCAAATCCCCACAATTACCTTCCATTGGTTTCGGCAAACTGTCACTCACCGGAAAATCCCCGTGCCTCGCTTTGCGCAGGGGTTGTTCCGGTGCAGACGGGGGCATGGGATGATATTCCGCCAGAATGCTAATCAATTTATCTCCTCTCTTGAGCTAATCCGTGACCCAGTCTCGGGGACGCAAGGGATACGAGTGCACGGTCGGGTACTTTCTCCGTGTGGTAGGAATTACATGGGGACGGTTTTTTTTCTATCTATCTTGTGTTTGACAACGGCTCCCCAATGTTAATGTCAAGCGGTAGTCCTCTCAGCCGATGCGAGGATTACGCACCAGGACAGAGCGGCCCCGGTCCTGGTCATCGTCCTGTTTGTGCGAGAAGACAAATTATCTATTAAAGTAATTTAGGTTAAATGTATGTGATTGTCCGTTGTTTTCCCTGCCCTTTCGCGGCGGTAACATGGCTTTTTTTTTTGTTCGAATATGTGTGCGTTTCTGCAAAACGGAGTGTTTACCTACCCGTAAGGACCGCGCGGTCCGTCGAGAATGGACGAATTGCTTCTGGGCCAGTGAGCGCAAGTGTTTTCCGACAATCGGTCAGCAACCGCCGGTGAGAGGGACACCACATAAAGGGCCATTTCCATGGTTTTATTTTTCTTTTCCGGCCAAACGGGAGACAAGACGGGACGAGTTTTCCACACCGTAAAACCGGCCAACCAACCGACTCTCCCCTCCCGAGGGGATAATGATGCTTGCGGGATGATAAATGAAAATGATATACGGAAAAACACGGTGGTAACGATTTTGGATCATTACCTGGTCGGTTTTGCCTCCCTCCTCTGAGCGAAAGGATGGTTTCATTTGTTTGGCCATTTGCTCGCGTAGTCACTTTTTGCCAGAACGGAAAGACCGGAGTCGCTGGGAAAAATAAACAATTTAATCATACCCAACTAAATTAGCAGCCAAGCGTTGCCACTGGCTCGGAGAGCAGTGGAGAAACGGTGAATTTATTTATTCGAATAAAAGTCAAACCAGCATCGAGCAGCTAGTGTGTGGGAAGGTTTTTGGTAGGGGAGAGAGAGAGAGAGAGAGAGAGAGAGAGTCTGCCGTGGGTGAGATCTTTTTTTTCGTTCGCATCCCTTCGTGTCGTGTTGTCGATGTTGTTTGTTTGGGGTTTATTTTGGCACATTTACATTTTTAGAGCAGGTCAATTGCTGATTGCTGACAGCTTTTTTTGCTGATCGTTGTTAGACATGCAGGAGTGAGTTATTCAAGAATGAAAAATTGCAGGGGGAAGATGTTGGGAAACGATGATTTTTGCTCAGTATATTTAGGGTAATAGTTTCACCATAAAAGATCGTAGTATTAGTAATAGTACAATAGTGATTTAGATAATAGAACGGTACGATGTAGATTATGTGTGTCAAGCTGCATAAGCATCAAGGCTAATTTCAATCTTTTTTCTACGTAACACCTACCTTCAATAAATTTAACGTTGTGTATAACCTACCTGGTTAATTTAAGAAGAAAAAAAGCAGAAGAAGTTTTTGCTTCTGATAAATGCAGCGTAAACACGTGGTAAAGGCCATGTTTGTACCCCGTTTTGATCTGGGTCTTCTCCCCCCCCCCCCAGTAAGTGCTGACTACCAAGGGTCCATTAAATTAATTTAGAAAACATTCATTGGGGCATGGGATGATATTCCGCCAGAATGCTAATCAATTTATCTCCTCTCTTGAGCTAATCCGTGACCCAGTCTCGGGGACGCAAGGGATACGAGTGCACGGTCGGGTACTTTCTCCGTGTGGTAGGAATTACATGGGGACGGTTTTTTTTCTATCTATCTTGTGTTTGACAACGGCTCCCCAATGTTAATGTCAAGCGGTAGTCCTCTCAGCCGATGCGAGGATTACGCACCAGGACAGAGCGGCCCCGGTCCTGGTCATCGTCCTGTTTGTGCGAGAAGACAAATTATCTATTAAAGTAATTTAGGTTAAATGTATGTGATTGTCCGTTGTTTTCCCTGCCCTTTCGCGGCGGTAACATGGCTTTTTTTTTTGTTCGAATATGTGTGCGTTTCTGCAAAACGGAGTGTTTACCTACCCGTAAGGACCGCGCGGTCCGTCGAGAAAGGACGAATTGCTTCTGGTCCAGTGAGCGCAAGTGTTTTCCGACAATCGGTCAGCAACCGCCGGTGAGAGGGACACCACATAAAGGGCCATTGGTTTATGGTTTTATTTTTCTTTTCCGGCCAAACGGGAGACAAGACGGGACGAGTTTTCCACACCGTAAAACCGGCCAACCAACCGACTCTCCCCTCCCGAGGGGATAATGATGCTTGCGGGATGATAAATGAAAATGATATACGGAAAAACACGGTGGTAACGATTTTGGATCATTACCTGGTCGGTTTTGCCTCCCTCCTCTGAGCGAAAGGATGGTTTCATTTGTTTGGCCATTTGCTCGCGTAGTCACTTTTTGCCAGAACGGAAAGACCGGAGTCGCTGGGAAAAATAAACAATTTAATCATACCCAACTAAATTAGCAGCCAAGCGTTGCCACTGGCTCGGAGAGCAGTGGAGAAACGGTGAATTTATTTATTCGAATAAAAGTCAAACCAGCATCGAGCAGCTAGTGTGTGGGAAGGTTTTTGGTAGGGGAGAGAGAGAGAGAGAGAGAGAGAGAGTCTGCCGTGGGTGAGATCTTTTTTTTCGTTCGCATCCCTTCGTGTCGTGTTGTCGATGTTGTTTGTTTGGGGTTTATTTTGGCACATTTACATTTTTAGAGCAGGTCAATTGCTGATTGCTGACAGCTTTTTTTGCTGATCGTTGTTAGACATGCAGGAGTGAGTTATTCAAGAATGAAAAATTGCAGGGGGAAGATGTTGGGAAACGATGATTTTTGCTCAGTATATTTAGGGTAATAGTTTCACCATAAAAGATCGTAGTATTAGTAATAGTACAATAGTGATTTAGATAATAGAACGGTACGATGTAGATTATGTGTGTCAAGCTGCATAAGCATCAAGGCTAATTTCAATCTTTTTTCTACGTAACACCTACCTTCAATAAATTTAACGTTGTGTATAACCTACCTGGTTAATTTAAGAAGAAAAAAAGCAGAAGAAGTTTTTGCTTCTGATAAATGCAGCGTAAACACGTGGTAAAGGCCATGTTTGTACCCCGTTTTGATCTGGGTCTCCCCCCCCCCCCCCAGTAAGTGCTGACTACCAAGGGTCCATTAAATTAATTTAGAAAACATTCATTGAAGCATCCTGAATCCACTTATAACTAATGAAACAATACATTACGGATTGACAACTGATATAATAAATGTTTCCAAAAATAAGAATATGCATATATACATATTAAAAATCGTATTACCTATCTATTGCATGTGTAGTATTATTTATGGTAAATCAAATTGAATTCAAAAAGTATTATGAAATCTGTAACGAGTATAAAAAAGTTTAAGGTATTCATATGACACTAAATTTTACAACAAAAAAAAAATACGACGACGCTCGTCGCACAATATCTTTAAAGTGTAACAGATCCCCGAATGATATGTTCCACAGAGATATTCCACAAAAATGCCACTCCATCAGTCCCTTGCACCCGAGTCCATATCTAAATAATGCACGAACCCTCCGTGCCAGATGCAACCAGGCTTCTACGCTCCTTTAAAGCTACTTACCAGCGCTAACCGTCGCGCCTTAGTATCCTTTTGCACTATTTCATAATAAATGTGCCCGACACGGGGCACACATGGCCCACACGGGCAGGCATAAATCATCACCACACACACACACACAGGTCAACCAGCGCTGCTGAAGAGGCCGTGATTGCGGTAGCGAATCTGACCATCACATATCTTACATATTAACACACTGCGAATCTCACCTACAGGAATTCGGGCACATATAGAGGTTTTTTCTTCATTTCTCTCTCTCTCTCTCCCTCCCTCTACTGTTCGTTTGTTCACAGAACAAACAGATGCGTTATCGTGCGCTGCCTCCCGTCCACTGGGAACGGCCGGCCAAAGAAAGTCATTGCACGTTCCGGCGTTTCCCGTTTGCATCCCTGCGTGAGGGGGAGCCAAATGTAAAAACAAAACCGACAAGATAGAAAACGTGGTGAAAAATCTCGTTCCACAGCTTGCATTTTCACACTTTCATTGCTTTTTGGGGAAGTCCATATTTTTTTCTGCGCTCTCTTCCAGCCAGCCTGACTTTTCCCAGGGCAATATGTGCTTTTCGGAGCGCCGTTTGTGGTCGATGTAATAAGTGCCACCATTTGGACGTAGTAGGCGAACGTCGGGGTTTTCCCCCCGGCAGCCTGTTTAACCTTCACGCTCTCGTCTTGCCCTGTGTCCTGTCCCGGTCCTGCACTAAACGCTATTGGTTTTGTCTTGACCGCAGCATTGTGTCACGGATTGGCTTCTGTGTTAGGAGTTCTCTGCTTCCTGTTTTTTAAGGGAGTTTTTTTTCTCACTCCCATCTCCCAACAGTCGCAACACATTTTTATCGGTTTTCTTTTAGGGAAACTTGTACGGCAGACGCGTTTTTTTCTATCTTCTTTCGGTTTGTTAGCTTTTTGAGAAGGAACAGCCACAGTACAGTGAAGGGAGAGGTACTAGGAGCATCATTGCTGAGCTAGTTCTTGCAACAATCGATATATTTGAATGGTTTAGACTATTTTTTTTTTTTTATAACAAAACTTCTCAACTATTACTCAGCTGCAGAGAACTGTTTCAAGTATCGTTTAATAACGTGGTGAATAAAACAAACTATTTGCTATTAAAACGTCTAAATCGATCTCTAAAATGACTGCAAGCGCTGTATTCCACGGAAAACCTATCCTTGTTTGGTGAAAAAATAACGTTAGCCAAACATTTGTCTCGTAGTGGCGAAAAATATGTGGGAAATCTTTTCACCTCGCTGGCCAGGCCAAATTTTTCCACTGTGGTTTTTTCCTCCCTCGCTTAAAACCTGACGCTTTGGCTGAATTTGTTGACAAACAAGCTGCTGCTACAGCGACACAGGGTGCAGTGATGTGATGGGATGCGTCTCCGACAGCAAATCTATCTTTCATTGAGTTAGGTTAGGGATGAACTGCAGTGTGTTGCGATGGCGTTAATTACCACACGCACAGTATACACCTGGGACCTCCGAGATACGCGTCCATCAAGAGATGAAGATAGAGAGCTACGC
>KZ067481.1:10944-35531 GCA_002091845.1 Anopheles cracens | reverse complement strand
GCCCTGCGCATGCAGTTTTCCGCCTGCTGCACCGTGCATGTGGGAAAGCATTGCTTGCGGGCGCAGCATGGGAAGCGAACGCGAGACGTGTCTTATCTGCGCCGGTACGAGCATCGGACTGATTTTCTATTGCCGTACCGATCGATCGCTCTAATCTCGGGATTGATATATGGCAGCCCAGTGTCACGTCGCAACTCATCTTCCATCTTCAGTGTCCCGGTGCCGCTTTAGAGGGTCCGTCCCGTTCGTCCGACGAACGTTTTAGTGATTAATTTTCGGGGTGCCGTTTTTGGACGCAGAAAGGCATTCCGCCGACGAGTGACAGCTTAAAAATGCGGCTACCGGTTTCGAAACCCGGCCAAAATCCACCTGTGTTTGAAGTTTGCGTTGTGCGCGACGTGTGTGCGTTCTGCCCCTGTTGGAGGGATGTTCGCGTTCTTGCGGGAAGGTCATAAGAAAAGATGTTTTTTCTTCGGTTTTTTCGCTTTGTCCTATCCTTCGGGACGATTGTTTTGACGAGTCGTTTTCTATTCTATCGATACAAAGATTTCTTTTGAAAAATATTTGGACCATTTGGAGGAAGGTCCTGCTAACTAATTCCGCGGTCACAGTCACGAAAGTAAGAGAAGAATGTCAAGGTGATTGTTGTATCGATTAGACACGATTAGACGGATCGGTTGTGCAGCGTTCGGTGTTCTAAATTCTGTGCGTTGTTCCTCCCGAAAGTCGATCCAAGTCAAAGTCGGGCCGCAGTCAGGGTGCATCTCGCTCGCGTCTCGGCAGGCATCGCTAGCTTCGTTTTACTTGATCCGCGGCAGGCACCAACCAGCAACGCTGGAAGGTAGGCGCGGTGACTAATTCCTTTGATCTTGCACCGCACGTCCTCTCGAGCGCTCGCTGATTCGATTTCCTTTGGGGAGGGCCGTCTCCGGCGGACGGCCCAAATTTGGAGCACCGGGCGGTAGCTTCTACCCAAGCGAGGAAGCCGATGATGACTTGAATGCACCGATGCGAGTGAATTCATAAATAATTACAACATAATGCTCACCGTGATTCGTCCTGGGCGCTGGCGACGCGAGCGTCGCCTCGTGGGATCGCCGTTGCTTGAGCCGCATGTTCGAAGTTCCCTTAAAAACTTCATCACCCGATCGCGTCTACCGCCGCGAATTTTTACGATGCCCTTGCGATGGTAATTAAGATTCGCCACACAGCGAAAAGCTGCACTTTTGCCGGACACAGCTCGCCAGGTGGCGAACCTACCCGTTGAACGTTATTCGCTTTTCATTTTGAATTGAAATAAGAAGAAAAAACACCCAGACCCGGCACCCTGACGGAGCGAAAAACACTGCGGAGTGATCGTGTGAGCAAAACGAAACTCACCAAATGACTTTATAATGACTACAAATGACGAATCTTCCGTATAATTATCATTGCGGTGATGGGTTTCGGTGGGGATGATCCTTCCCGGAACAGGGACTCGCTCGAGTATCGAGCGCGTAATTCCGGTAGTTCCTCGTTCGGTCGTTCCTCAAGGCGAAACGAAGCTCCGTGAGGAATCATTCATGCCCTGAAGCTCTTGAGGTCCTATCGTTATCGATTAACGGTGTTTTCATTAGGAATTGGCGGTGAAATTTCTAGCATTGGTTGTCTGGAGAATGGGTGCGATTGCGTTTTGCAAAATGCATGCTAAATGCCTCACCCAAATGGTCATTATAAGTGGCGAGCAGATTATTGGAGGTGCATCATTTCGAAATCGAACGGAATGGAAGAGGTGGTGCATATTACGTCAATTACGAGGCTTATGTGATAATGAAGTATAGCCGGATCGTTCGTTATTGCCCTTCTGGGTTGGTGTATGGAATGATCCTAAGAGAGAGTAAAAAAAAACAAAAATATCTCAAAACGTTGGAGATTTCAATCTTCAAGAACCGGAGTGTTATTTTTCCTGAAGAAACTAAGGATACTTATTCATAAATAAGATTACATTCTGATTTAAAGTTTTCATAACATTTTCATTAAACCTATTTAACAATTAATAATAACACACAATGTTAAAAAACAGAACCTCTCTGGTAACGCCAGAATTTTAGTACGTTACGTTTAAAATTTAACATATCAATTCTCTCTTGATGTCGATTATTTCATTACCGCGTGATGATCTCCGTCAGAGTACATACAACTGCCAACGAATCCCCAACAGCCATACGCGCCATCAGCTCTCTCGATACTTCCAGAGGGCTTTTCCCATTAAGTACTGCTCCCGATGAAATAGTTTATTTTCGGCAATCAATAATTTTTAATGATGCGGACGTGACTTGAATGTTTTTCGCCGAGATGAAACGTGACGCCAACCGTTTTTGGACACTCCTTGCTCCTCGTGTGTTGCGGTGCTGAGGCGAATGAAGATGAAACCTCTCCCGACAGAGGACGCGCGAGCGGGGCCAATACGCTAAAAAAACAACAACCGCAACCATCACGCCGGTAGCTCATCTATTCGGCTTCACTCGTTCGGTCAGGTGAAATTAAACACTTACTGTTCGAAAATAAAAACGCGTGCGTTAATAAATATGGACAACGGAGCACGATCCCGAACTCGCTACTGATCCCGTGGACCCGCGTGGAAGCGTGCATCCACGCGAAAGTATCAATTAGTGCCAAGAACGTGCACTTTTACAAGTGGTAAATTCGATTGTGAACGCTCAAATATTTCTCCTCACGCAGGTGGATTTTACGTGGTTTTTGGGTAGAAAACATGGAATACGCTTTCAAACATAAACTTCCTAACCGACTCGGAGGTAGTGCGTTTGTCACTATTTGTCTTTTTTTTTGGTGGCCCCACGCATCGTTCAGAACGGCGCGCATGCAAATGACGAGACGGCTCAACACCTTCTTAAGAAGCCATTATCAACACATATATGTCATTTATCTTGTGTGGTGTCACGCCCGCAAAGAATCTGTCTCGAAACTTTACAACTTTCTCCAAGAAGCCCAGCGCAAGAGGACCGCGGAGGGGATGAGATTGTTTGCAGAACGTAAGACAATCCGAAAGGGAACCAAACCCGGAAGACTGAAGGGCAGAACGGTTTCTGAAAAAGCGACGCAGGGAGCAACGTGTCCTTTGAGCGTATTGTAACGCGATGATAATGCGAGAATACGGTTGAATTTGGCGTCGTTTGCTGAACGATTATTCACGAAGGATGGTTTATCCTACCCGTGAAATTGACTTGATATCAACAAGGTGGAAGTTTGCATATCATTATGCATGGGATAAGAACAATCAAAAAAGGTTCACTAAGTAGGTGAGTAGTTTATTAGCATTAAAAAGATCACACGTAGTTCACCATGTAAAGTACATACAAAAATTAAAAATTAAAGTCCAAACATGAATTGAAATATTACGACATTCAATCTTATAAGTAATTTCATTACGAAATACAAAATATTAATGTTTGCTTAGCTGTTATTATCTCATTCTGTTTTGTTCATCTTGAAGCCTAATCAAATTTTAATATGTATATTTCCACTGGTTTATTTTCCCATCACACCAGCTGATGTGCTCCGGATATTATAATTCCGTTGCAGAAACATTCCCTGCCAGGGAGCAGCTAGTAAAAAGAATCTTCTCGCGCTCAATATTGTTCTCGTGCACACGCGATGCTCGTTAGAAGAAACGCAACCTAACGGTACCGAACCGAGTTCCCCTCCCGATGAATCCTCTCGGGTTTTGCTCCACCAGTTCCGCTCCTGTCGGTCCCGAAGGATATGGATCCTGGAACCGGAAAGACAGGTCGACAATCGACCAGAATTAATAACATCAATTCATTACATCGGTCGTTTGGGCCAGTCGTTGTGGCACGCCTTAAAGGCAGAGGTTTGCGTCCGTGTCAGGTTGTCGCGCTGAGCCATCGCTCGCACGATGTGAATGCCGAAAGTGCTCGCATCGCCACCACCAGCACCAGCTATCGGCCTTTTTGAATGGATAGATGGATGGATAGAACCGTGGACGTTTCGCACCGGGGTGGAAACTATCGTTGCGCTTTTCTTTTCGATCTGGCTGGCTGGCTGGGATACTTTCGGAAGCCGATGGCGACGTGATGCCGACCGATGCGACAGAGACAAATTCATTCCCTATTCAATTGGCTGTTTATCCCAATTTCTTTTCGCAGCCGGGGAACCGTGGAACTAGACCTCTTCGGTTGCTGCAGACACCGCATGGTTTGGTGAATTTGTATACCGGTGCGCTCCTGTGTTCCTAAGTGTGTTACAGCAGGGAGCACAATATCTTTGAGGTTAATCTTTGTTAATGGAAATGGGTGAATGTGACTTTAGTTTTCTTTCGTATCGAATAGAAAGCTGATCAAGCGTTGTTTAAGATGAGTTATATCGCTCCAGTTTCTTGGATTTTTTTTTAAGGAAATTTAGTTGATGATTGATCCTAAAAATAGCTCTAGCACTGTAGAAGAAGACTTCGTTCAAACAAAACTTCCACTTCATATTAGACATGGTATGTGTGTGATTCACATTACAGCGTCTGATTTGTTTACTCACATGTGCATCCATTCATGTCTACGAAACGCTTGAACTGTTCACAAAAGATCTCCCCACCAGCACAAATCCCGTCAACAGTTGGAGGCACAAGGGAGAGTGAGTGCACCACCAAGAAGAAGAAGTTTCCGCACGGATTTCGGGTTGTCGTTCGTGTGACAAGAGCGCCGGTCAAAATTGTTAATAGAAATGTACATGCGGATATTTATTGGACACGAGCGAAACCGCCTAGTCACGCATGCGAAATATTAATATTCATGAACGTACTAGCCCACAAATCCCAACGTACATATTGATTCCACGATCGCGTTTCCATGTCACACAGTGCCGGATCAGCTTAATCAAATGCCAAACAAACAGCAAAAAATCGCTCTCACACGCACCACATCCATTTCGCCCGATGAAAAATCAGCGAACGCACCACATTTTGCCTTCCTGGCCTTCCTGGTGGCAGCAGTCTACGCAGTACACGCGCGTATCAGCATATCTTATGCATTACTGATTTATTTCGCCTTCCGCAGCTGGACGCATTTCCATGATTCGTTCCGCTGTCACTGTCACTGTCGGTTGTCGCGCTGAGCCATCGCTCGCACGATGTGAATGCCGAAAGTGCTCGCATCGCCACCACCAGCACCAGCTATCGGCCTTTTTGAATGGATAGATGGATGGATAGAACCGTGGACGTTTCGCACCGGGGTGGAAACTATCGTTGCGCTTTTCTTTTCGATCTGGCTGGCTGGCTGGGATACTTTCGGAAGCCGATGGCGACGTGATGCCGACCGATGCGACAGAGACAAATTCATTCCCTATTCAATTGGCTGTTTATCCCAATTTCTTTTCGCAGCCGGGGAACCGTGGAACTAGACCTCTTTGGTTGCTGCAGACACCGCATGGTTTGGTGAATTTGTATACCGGTGCGCTCCTGTGTTCCTAAGTGTGTTACAGCAGGGAGCACAATATCTTTGAGGTTAATCTTTGTTAATGGAAATGGGTGAATGTGACTTTAGTTTTCTTTCGTATCGAATAGAAAGCTGATCAAGCGTTGTTTAAGATGAGTTATATCGCTCCAGTTTCTTGGATTTTTTTTTAAGGAAATTTAGTTGATGATTGATCCTAAAAATAGCTCTAGCACTGTAGAAGAAGACTTCGTTCAAACAAAACTTCCACTTCATATTAGACATGGTATGTGTGTGATTCACATTACAGCGTCTGATTTGTTTACTCACATGTGCATCCATTCATGTCTACGAAACGCTTGAACTGTTCCCAAAAGATCTCCCCACCAACACAAATCCCGTCAACCGTTGGAGGCAAAAGGGAGAGTGAGTGCCCCACCAAGAAGAAGAAGTTTCTGCACGGATTTCGGGTTGACAAGAGAGCCGGTCAAAACACGCAAAAATGTCGGAATAAATAATTAAACCGATAAGCGATAGCTGCTTAACCGGGGACAAATGACCTTTGCCCCAAGCTACACGCTTGGACATCCATTTTTCGCTTGATTCTAATGGGATCGGTCTCCCGGGGTGACGATGAGTGCTCAAATCCCTGCAGTCATCCTTGAAGTTGCTGACCATGCCGGTGCGGTTCCGAAGAGAATGCTTGCCGCTTGAATTGGGATCGAAAGAATGAGGTATGGCGATTAGTTTCCCGTGTCCGAACACTGATCGTCGCTGGAAACGGCCATGACGAAGGGGAAACTCCTTGAGGGATAAGAATATTTATCACACCAGTTACTTAGCAAGTGTGAGGATTTGGGAGGTGAATCAGTAACGCACTATCACCTCGTTAGTGGAGGCGTCCGGGTAAAGGGTTAGCAAGCCGGTGCAAACTATCCGCTCGGTTCAGGCTATCCCCAGGCCTGGGGAACAACTCTCCCATTCCACCAGGAGTTATCCACCTCGACCCCGAGAGGCCACTCGTAATCGTTTTCTTTATCGTAGTGCGCATTTTTGTTGCGGTCATTTAAAACATCCCTGCCGAGTGGTCCGTCCGTTTTGGGTCAGCAGGAGGTTTGGGAAGAAAATTAAATCGTCATCCGGATAGGCCAGTTCCGCAGCAGGGATGGCAAGCGAAAGAAACCCTCCGATCGATTGTGATACCGTGCCGATGTTAAATGGTTTTGGTGCGTATGATGTGCTTTTTCCGGACCACTTCTAGGATTGGTCGGAAGTTTAATTAATTGTAAGTGATTTGTTACTTTTTGTCAGAACTTCAAGAAACTCCAGTAGTGGTTTTATCGGATATCGGCTATTAGAAGGCGGGCAGTCAGTGCTCGAATGTTTACAATTTAAACATTTCCTTCGTCATGGGAGATTGCCGCATGTTGATACCGTTTGCGACCGGGTTGAAATGTTTCTGTTGACCGTACCGAATGGCGTTGGCAGTTGTAAAAGCATTTAAATGGTTGGTGTATGCAAATCAAAGCTCAACCCAGGAGCTAATCACAAGTGAGCGATTCATTAAAACTTAAATGTTTATTATTAATCTGGAGATAGCTTTCCGATTATTCATGTACGAATAATTTTCATTGAATTCATTGAAAACACATGAATAAACAACTCATAACTTTATATTTCATATTCGCTCAGTGTTTGATGTTGTACAAGATAGACATAAATGTATGCTATAAACATTAGGGCACGCATAATAAGCACCGTTCCGAACAGTATAACTTCCGAAACCCCAAAACATGACATAACACAAGCCACAAGAAAGCAAGACATATTCCTTTTATCGTGCGCTTAAACTATCAGGCACGTTTTGCTTGCACCTAAGCGGGAAAATGCCTGTGGGTTCGGCACCGGGACCGGGCGTCGCCGGGTGGAGTTCTGCAGCGAGTACGGAAAATTTATAGTTTTCCAGTGTCAGTTGACAAACTCTGGCCAGGGCGTTTTAGACAGCGACTACCTTCTGCCAGCGGCAAAGTGTAAAATACTTTCTCCTGTTTGGTGTGCTCTTCGCACTGCGAAGGATTCCCTGCGTGCTCCGTGAAGGGAAGCTGTTAGCATAGGTAGTGTGTCGTTCCTCGAACCGACGCTGTGTGAACGACGCAACCACCGCCTCCGACCCGCAATCATCCCGAGGGTGATTTATTGCACTCCGCACGTTTTATGAGATAACATTCCGGGTGTCCCCGTGACATGTGAGCTTGCCTGTAAGACGGCCGGATGTGTTCCAGCGCCTGCTCGATGAGGTTGTGCATTTTTCCGACGAGGCGAAGATGTGGGCCGAAGTCTGGTCTGGTCTGAGCTATGGAGCGAAAAATTTTCCCGGGGAAGAAAAATTTAGCGTGACATGACGGGTTTCTGTCTTTTGCACTGATACACAAACATTACTTTTCTCCGTTTGCCTCCATGCCGCGCTGGTGACAGCATCCCGGCAGAGCTGCTAAGAAGTGTGTCCAGCGCTCCCTAAGAAGTCGCCTGTCGCCAAGAGCCAACCGTCAGCCGGCCGGTCGAAAGTGGGTTTACGTCCCCTAAATCATCCACCGCAACTCCGAAAAGGCGGCCGAAATGCTCCTGACTTTAATAATCATCATTTATAAACATCATTTTTAATGTCTTCTGGCTTCTTTCAGGACACCGTCGCACGGGCGCACCGGACAACGCTCGGCAACGGCAAACGATAAACGGTCTCATGGGAAAGCGTCGAGGGGACAAGGCTTCCATCGTTAGCCCGGGCCCCGGCGAGAGGCCGGTCATTCGGGCCCCCTTTTTTTGGTGGTTGCTTTGACAGGACACTAATACCGGGCGCCGTTGTTTGCTTATCTTCATGGTGCGCTGGATGGGAGCTGAGAGAGGTTTTGTTTTTTCGCTGCGCTGTTCAAATGTTGATCCAATGCAGGCTAATGTTGATTATTTGCGAACACCATCTAGATGTGACATGATGGTGAGAAAAGCCGGAGTTTTTTTTTATTACCAATTTTGTAATAGAACAACAAGTTTAATTGTATGTTGGTTAAGAGTTATGTATATCATCTATTTATCATCCAAAGAACATGTAGAAACAGAAATATTTTCACCAACTTTTCCATACATCTCACACTGTTGAACAAAACTTTTGATAGCTTCAGAACACAACTTGTTTTCTTGTTGTTTGCGATACCAGCCAAGCAACAATTGTTACCATTCCGCTCCAAAGCGATCCCAACTGGAAACTATTCCACCAGCAAAACACACCCGTTCCGACTCAATTATTCTAATAACATTTTTCCGCTTGCGTCAGCACGTTGTGGCGGTGCACGCCGGCTGGCTTGGTTTTAAAGTTTTCGTCGAGTTTTTTCTTTAAATTTTAAATTTATTGCTTTTCCCATGGGGAAAATTTGCTTTGAAGAAGGCGAGCAGATAAAAAAAATCACACACGTGTGCACATGTTGGCATAGAGTTTCGACGAACTAACTGCTTGGGAGGAGTTTTCTTGAGCGACTTGCTACACAGATTCCGTTTTTTTCTGCATGCTACTGGGCTATTTCCTGCTAAAAAATCGCATTTGCAAGCAGAATTAAATTCAAAATGGAACACGTTCTAAAATTTCCATTTATAAAAAACCGGCATAGATAGGTCAGCATAAACATTATCGGAAAGTAGATCGAAGTATTCGGGAATGTTTTCTATTTAAAGTTGCCAAGTTTTGTTAATACTAATTGTAAGTTCAAATGTTTCAAAGAATTTTTATAAACGTAGAGTAAACGGAGAGCAACCTTTTGTTGTGAATGGAAGAAATAACTCTGCTATAATTACTTCATGGCACCATCCGTCATACGTGCTCCACTCCGCATTATCTTGGGAGTTGGGCATCGAAAAAACACATTTAAGAATTTCTCATATGCTACAAATCCTCTTAAACATTCACCAGCCCATCTCTGCATACCCCGGGGAACGTTTGTGAGATCATCATATCAGCAACCGTTCCAGCGTTGCCAGTGATGTATGTCTGCTTTCGTCTTTTTATGTGGTGGATTTGGAGCATGCCACCAAAAAACTCCCCTACCTAACCTTCCGATTCCGATCGAAACCACCCTTAGCTACGGTAGATTAATCCAATTTAAAGAAAATATCACCACCTCACCCGTTTGTTGGTCATTTGTAAGAAGAATTGCTTTCGCAAAAACAATCCCTTCGCCCCTCTGCGATGCTCGGAGCCGAACGCGGAAAGGGAGAACTGCCAAGAAGCTCCCGAATTAAAAAAAGCCAACCCTGGTCGAAGGTTCTTTTGCGCTGTGTTCGTTCGAAGAAAAATGCCAAACACTTGCACTGGCAAAAAAGCAGCGGGAAGAAATTCTTCACCACGCACGGAAGGGGGAAGTTCTAAGACGATGTGATAACATGTTTATTATGGTAGTAAATTAAGCAAATGAACCGTCCCGGAAGCTGTGCTGAGCTGTGAAGTGAAATATGTGAGTGTGTGTGTGTGTGTGCCGGTCGCAAAACGCGCCGGATTTATCTGGCTGCGTGTTGGAGCGCCCAGGGCTAGAGTTTAAGGCCAACAGATTTCCCAGCACGATGAGGCTTAACTTTCTTTCTTGTGGTACGGCGGGTCGTGCATGGAGACTCCGCGACCTTCCGTCTGCTCGCAGGTAACTCCGTAAATCTTCTTCGGAAAGGATAAAAGAAAGAGATTTACATCCCCAGCCGAGGGATCGTCCGCTTCTCGCAACCCACCGACCAGACCAGGGATGGGAGGATGTGTTTCGTCTCATTTGACGCTGCCTTCCGCTCGAGACCAGCAGGATAGGCCATTCATTTTCCACTCCAGTGACAGTGTGCACGACAGTGTGTCCGTAAGCGAGTTTACTGAACAGCATTCATCCTGCTGCCTGCACAGCCTTTTCCCGGCAAGCGGATGGCGATTTCCCCTTCTCGCGGGAAGCACACAGCGCAAATATCCGGTCTCCCAGAAATCGAACCGGTCGGGAGGGAAGAAGCCGCATTACCATAACGCTGGAATTAATAACAGAAAATCCTTAAAGTCTTGTTAGACAGATTGTTTACGAGAGTGCTAACGACAGTGAAAAGTGTTTGTGCTTCATGTTTCGATTAGCACTTCTGGTGAGTGGGACGAAGGTTACTTGCTGTATTTTCAGCAAGTTGTCATAGGCTTTGGAGACCTTTTTCTTGACTTTTTAAAGAGAAGATTTATTTTTACGTCATTTGCCATCTTTCGGCGTGTTTATAAATTGTAGCGAATCTTTCGTTTGTCTAATACTTATAATTACAAACAGAACTTATAAATTCATCAAAACATATTGTATCCTTTCAGGCGGACGTTTTCTTTTGTCCATGTGTTACAACATCTCTTAATGGCGTGTTAGATGGAGTGTTTCGAGCATGATAGATAATTGTTAATAGAAATGTACATGCGGATATTTATTGGACACGAGCGAAACCGCCTAGTCACGCATGCGAAATATTAATATTCATGAACGTACTAGCCCACAAATCCCAACGTACATATTGATTCCACGATCGCGTTTCCATGTCACACAGTGCCGGATCAGCTTAATCAAATGCCAAACAAACAGCAAAAAATCGCTCTCACACGCACCACATCCATTTCGCCCGATGAAAAATCAGCGAACGCACCACATTTTGCCTTCCTGGCCTTCCTGGTGGCAGCAGTCTACGCAGTACACGCGCGTATCAGCATATCTTATGCATTACTGATTTATTTCGCCTTCCGCAGCTGGACGCATTTCCATGATTCGTTCCGCTGTCACTGTCACTGTCGGTTGTCGCGCTGAGCCATCGCTCGCACGATGTGAATGCCGAAAGTGCTCGCATCGCCACCACCAGCACCAGCTATCGGCCTTTTTGAATGGATAGATGGATGGATAGAACCGTGGACGTTTCGCACCGGGGTGGAAACTATCGTTGCGCTTTTCTTTTCGATCTGGCTGGCTGGCTGGGATACTTTCGGAAGCCGATGGCGACGTGATGCCGACCGATGCGACAGAGACAAATTCATTCCCTATTCAATTGGCTGTTTATCCCAATTTCTTTTCGCAGCCGGGGAACCGTGGAACTAGACCTCTTTGGTTGCTGCAGACACCGCATGGTTTGGTGAATTTGTATACCGGTGCGCTCCTGTGTTCCTAAGTGTGTTACAGCAGGGAGCACAATATCTTTGAGGTTAATCTTTGTTAATGGAAATGGGTGAATGTGACTTTAGTTTTCTTTCGTATCGAATAGAAAGCTGATCAAGCGTTGTTTAAGATGAGTTATATCGCTCCAGTTTCTTGGATTTTTTTTTAAGGAAATTTAGTTGATGATTGATCCTAAAAATAGCTCTAGCACTGTAGAAGAAGACTTCGTTCAAACAAAACTTCCACTTCATATTAGACATGGTATGTGTGTGATTCACATTACAGCGTCTGATTTGTTTACTCACATGTGCATCCATTCATGTCTACGAAACGCTTGAACTGTTCCCAAAAGATCTCCCCACCAACACAAATCCCGTCAACCGTTGGAGGCAAAAGGGAGAGTGAGTGCCCCACCAAGAAGAAGAAGTTTCTGCACGGATTTCGGGTTGACAAGAGAGCCGGTCAAAACACGCAAAAATGTCGGAATAAATAATTAAACCGATAAGCGATAGCTGCTTAACCGGGGACAAATGACCTTTGCCCCAAGCTACACGCTTGGACATCCATTTTTCGCTTGATTCTAATGGGATCGGTCTCCCGGGGTGACGATGAGTGCTCAAATCCCTGCAGTCATCCTTGAAGTTGCTGACCATGCCGGTGCGGTTCCGAAGAGAATGCTTGCCGCTTGAATTGGGATCGAAAGAATGAGGTATGGCGATTAGTTTCCCGTGTCCGAACACTGATCGTCGCTGGAAACGGCCATGACGAAGGGGAAACTCCTTGAGGGATAAGAATATTTATCACACCAGTTACTTAGCAAGTGTGAGGATTTGGGAGGTGAATCAGTAACGCACTATCACCTCGTTAGTGGAGGCGTCCGGGTAAAGGGTTAGCAAGCCGGTGCAAACTATCCGCTCGGTTCAGGCTATCCCCAGGCCTGGGGAACAACTCTCCCATTCCACCAGGAGTTATCCACCTCGACCCCGAGAGGCCACTCGTAATCGTTTTCTTTATCGTAGTGCGCATTTTTGTTGCGGTCATTTAAAACATCCCTGCCGAGTGGTCCGTCCGTTTTGGGTCAGCAGGAGGTTTGGGAAGAAAATTAAATCGTCATCCGGATAGGCCAGTTCCGCAGCAGGGATGGCAAGCGAAAGAAACCCTCCGATCGATTGTGATACCGTGCCGATGTTAAATGGTTTTGGTGCGTATGATGTGCTTTTTCCGGACCACTTCTAGGATTGGTCGGAAGTTTAATTAATTGTAAGTGATTTGTTACTTTTTGTCAGAACTTCAAGAAACTCCAGTAGTGGTTTTATCGGATATCGGCTATTAGAAGGCGGGCAGTCAGTGCTCGAATGTTTACAATTTAAACATTTCCTTCGTCATGGGAGATTGCCGCATGTTGATACCGTTTGCGACCGGGTTGAAATGTTTCTGTTGACCGTACCGAATGGCGTTGGCAGTTGTAAAAGCATTTAAATGGTTGGTGTATGCAAATCAAAGCTCAACCCAGGAGCTAATCACAAGTGAGCGATTCATTAAAACTTAAATGGTTATTATTAATCTAGAGATAGCTTTCCGATTATTCATGTACGAATAATTTTAATTAGTTTCATTGAAAACACATGAATAAACAACTCATAACTTTATATTTCATATTCGCTCAGTGTTTGATGTTGTACAAGATAGACATAAATGTATGCTATAAACATTAGGACCCCCATAATAAGCACCGTTCCGAACAGTATAACTTCCGAAACCCCAAAACATGACATAACACAAGCCACAAGAAAGCAAGACATATTCCTTTTATCGTGCGCTTAAACTATCAGGCACGTTTTGCTTGTACCTAAGCGGGAAAATGCCTGTGGGTTCGGCACCGGGACCGGGCGTCGCCGGGTGGAGTTCTGCAGCGAGTACGGAAAATTTATAGTTTTCCAGTGTCAGTTGACAAACTCTGGCCAGGGCGTTTTAGACAGCAACTACCCACTGCCAGCGGCAAAGTGTAAAATACTTTCTCCTGTTTGGTGTGCTCTTCGCACTGCGAAGGATTCCCTGCGTGCTCCGTGATCTGCCAGCGGCAAAGTGTAAAATACTTTCTCCTGTTTGGTGTGCTCTTCGCACTGCGAAGGATTCCCTGCGTGCTCCGTGAAGGGAAGCTGTTAGCATAGGTAGTGTGTCGTTCCTCGAACCGACGCTGTGTGAACGACGCAACCACCGCCTCCGACCCGCAATCATCCCGAGGGTGATTTATTGCACTCCGCACGTTTTATGAGATAACATTCCGGGTGTCCCCGTGACATGTGAGCTTGCCTGTAAGACGGCCGGATGTGTTCCAGCGCCTGCTCGATGAGGTTGTGCATTTTTCCGACGAGGCGAAGATGTGGGCCGAAGTCTGGTCTGGTCTGAGCTATGGAGCGAAAAATTTTCCCGGGGAAGAAAAATTTAGCGTGACATGACGGGTTTCTGTCTTTTGCACTGATACACAAACATTACTTTTCTCCGTTTGCCTCCATGCCGCGCTGGTGACAGCATCCCGGCAGAGCTGCTAAGAAGTGTGTCCAGCGCTCCCTAAGAAGTCGCCTGTCGCCAAGAGCCAACCGTCAGCCGGCCGGTCGAAAGTGGGTTTACGTCCCCTAAATCATCCACCGCAAGTGTGTGTGTGTGTGCCGGTCGCAAAACGCGCCGGATTTATCTGGCTGCGTGTTGGAGCGCCCAGGGCTAGAGTTTAAGGCCAACAGATTTCCCAGCACGATGAGGCTTAACTTTCTTTCTTGTGGTACGGCGGGTCGTGCATGGAGACTCCGCGACCTTCCGTCTGCTCGCAGGTAACTCCGTAAATCTTCTTCGGAAAGGATAAAAGAAAGAGATTTACATCCCCAGCCGAGGGATCGTCCGCTTCTCGCAACCCACCGACCAGACCAGGGATGGGAGGATGTGTTTCGTCTCATTTGACGCTGCCTTCCGCTCGAGACCAGCAGGATAGGCCATTCATTTTCCACTCCAGTGACAGTGTGCACGACAGTGTGTCCGTAAGCGAGTTTACTGAACAGCATTCATCCTGCACCAAGGGCACGGTACAAAGACAAATATTTATCGCACGGCACTGGCGCGGCACCACCTGGAAGGACCAAAGTTCAGCCCCATATTGGCGTGCTGGTTCACCTCAAAGCCCACAGCGTCTAGAACCCGAAACGGCACAAGTCATTGGCGCCGCGCTGGGCCATAATTTTGTTTTAACTGCAAGGTGCCTCCAGCAATCAACAGATGAACGTTTGTCGATAACTTGGCACATGATTTGTGGTTGTGAAAGATGCGCCTCGCTTCTTGTGCGATTGAGTCTTTCTTAGCTCTGCAGCACCCGTCAGGCGCAACCCCGCGCGGGATACTTTATGTTGTGCAAGCAATTTTTATTCTTTCCAATTTTTTGGAACCAAAGAGTGTTGATCAGTCTGCTGCGGCCGGCGATCGTTGCGAGAAGGTGAGCTGAAGTCAATTTGGGGAGTTTTTTTTTACGTGCTCCACTCCGCATTATCTTGGGAGTTGGGCATCGAAAAAACACATTTAAGAATTTCTCATATGCTACAAATCCTCTTAAACATTCACCAGCCCATCTCTGCATACCCCGGGGAACGTTTGTGAGATCATCATATCAGCAACCGTTCCAGCGTTGCCAGTGATGTATGTCTGCTTTCGTCTTTTTATGTGGTGGATTTGGAGCATGCCACCAAAAAACTCCCCTACCTAACCTTCCGATTCCGATCGAAACCACCCTTAGCTACGGTAGATTAATCCAATTTAAAGAAAATATCACCACCTCACCCGTTTGTTGGTCATTTGTAAGAAGAATTGCTTTCGCAAAAACAATCCCTTCGCCCCTCTGCGATGCTCGGAGCCGAACGCGGAAAGGGAGAACTGCCAAGAAGCTCCCGAATTAAAAAAAGCCAACCCTGGTCGAAGGTTCTTTTGCGCTGTGTTCGTTCGAAGAAAAATGCCAAACACTTGCACTGGCAAAAAAGCAGCGGGAAGAAATTCTTCACCACGCACGGAAGGGGGAAGTTCTAAGACGATGTGATAACATGTTTATTATGGTAGTAAATTAAGCAAATGAACCGTCCCGGAAGCTGTGCTGAGCTGTGAAGTGAAATATGTGAGTGTGTGTGTGTGTGCAGTGTCACGTCATCTTCTTTCATGCCGGATTTGTGAAGAAAACTCCGGAAGAATAGGTTCGCTATCGAACCGAGTGGCGATGTGAATACCGGCGAAGTGTCTTTCGAACGTCTTTTTGGCTCGGGGAACGTTGGTTCGTTCATTACCACGGGCAGATTTGGCGTTTCGTTACGAGGCCGCTGTGTGTCCTTTGCCCGTGCCAGCTGTAACCAGTGGACCATTCTTTCTATCGACTTCCGATGCATTCGTTTGCCAAAATTTGTCTTTAATAAGAGGCAATATATCATTCGCTCTTGGTTTGGGTGGCAATGGGGGTGGGATGGCATGTCTGCTAGCAAGTCACATCTGTGGGTGTACACAAATAACTCGGATTCCGGTATCCATTACAGCGTCCGCGTTGGTGGGAGTAAAGCGATACAAATTATGAAACGATCCCATCGTCTTAGGATGTAAGTTAAGGCGATTGTTGCAGAAGATTAAACGATTCTCGCATACACAACGTGTATGAGGCGGCTTTAGGATATAGAATTGTAATATTCAACTACATGCCACAAACTTATAACAGTGTTTGCTTTATAAAAATATTTGAAAGATGTATCGGGCCATCAACACGACCACGCATAAGCCAACTACAAACAACCGATCGAACCCGTAACCAATTCTCGAGCTCACATCATCTTCACATCATCTTTCCCATCAAGGTGGCCAAGAAAAACGCTCCGCACGGATATAATTCTCCCAAATACCAGTTGCGCGCCCTCCCACGGGCAGCGGGCCGTGGTTTCGTACTCCGGCATCGAAGCACGAGCAGCCTCGGACACCCATCAAGGCTGGCTGATGGATTCTCCCGCGGGTTTGCGTATGGGAAAATTCCTTCACTAATTAAATTTATGATACCGTTTTATTTATGTGCGGAGCGTTTAATTTATTTGATGAATTGATGTTATTATTATTGTTTTATTTGCTTTGACACAACCATGCTGCAAGCCGTTTGCGAATCGAGCCGAAGCCTCGGATCTTGATTTGATTTCGCCTTGCGACCGTGGACTTTGCTACCGTGTTTGAGATAGCGAGGCGATAAATTAGTCTAGAAAGAGATACTACCGAACCAGTGGACCGAGGCACGGCCAGCCTTTAGGAAGGTTCTAAATTAAAATTCAATGAGTCCTGCCGCCAGCCCTGAAACGCACTCACGACGCACACAGAACGTGTTCAACGGTGTGTGTCCGGTAAGAGAGCGGGAAAAAATTGATCCCAAGATAAGATTTGTCCGGCAGAGTGTAACGGTGGCCGAACGTCGTCGAAATTGGCGGCGATATTTGCGCAGACCGTTGCGCGCAGATCGGCTGCAAAACGGTAGCTTTATTTCGACAAAGATTATAAATATGGATGAAACGATGGCGAATCTTGGTGGGACAGTAAACGCGGGAAGAACCGCACGTTTAGGGATATGATGCAGTGTGTGAGACAGACCGACTGCAAAACGATTTGATGCTGTGAGAAATTGGAAAAGAAGATTTTTTAAAGATGTTATTTACTCTGAGTGTATGATTTTAATCGAAATATGAGAAATATTGTTAATTTAGAAAATTTATGTTACGTTTTCGACAATATTTTGAATTTTATTCTGATTTGCAATATAAAAAAATGGAACAGTTTTTATGCACACTCAGTCCAACAAGTACAATAATGTTCCCTTTTTCTCTCTTTTGAAATCTGCCTTCAAACACAAAAAAAAACTCTCTATACCCATCCATAGGCATCACCAGACATCAAGCCGATAAACTACGACCCAGCGTTGCCCGTTGTCAATCAAGTCAAACAGAATAATCGACCGTACGCGAAAACGTTAGTCAAAACGCACAAATGAACGTCAAAGTCGCGAAATCCATCCAACAGCTTCTGCTCCCTTAAGCCTTCTTTACAGAAAAAAAAAACAGATCAGACATGTCCCAAACCGAATCGGTAAGCGATCGTCCACGGTGTGAAGATGCAACCCGAAAACACACACGGCCACGATCGGGACGATCGAGAAATTGTCAGCGAAAGAATGTTCCCCGTCCCCCACAGAGAATGACAGTGAATGATCCGTCTCGCGAAAAGCGAAAGTCTCGATCTGCTGCCAATCTTGCTGGGTTCGCCGATCGTGTTTTACCATCGCCGCGCGGTTTGGTAGTTTCGTGGTTTTTTTGCGCGCTCCTTACTGCTGCATCTGCCTTATATTTCTTTTTTTCCAGCGCGAAGGTCCCGATTCGCGCCAAACCCGACGGACGGCTGGACGGACGGTAGCATTGATGGAGAGAATTTTTTAATTTCGCGATAGGAACAGCCGCTTTGACGCGTCGCTAAAATATCGTCTGGCAAAACATCGCGCAAACACACACACGCACGAAAATATGAAAGACGCCCGAACATTAAGGGCAATAAAAACGCCGCGCATCGAAAAAGCGCACCGGCCCGAGCTTGGAAAAACGGCCCATCGTGCGAATGATCGGAACCGGAGAACCCGAGCGGGTTGTCGCTTTGATTGCCGACTCAATGCAGCCGCCGACAAATATTTGACATATTTGTGTTTTCTAGAAGATATGAAATCAATGCGAGGCATGTTTCTTTTTATGTGCTGTTTTTTCGACAATCCTTCCAAATCATTAGAAGAAGAAGAAAATCAACAACAGCAACAAACCCAAATCAAATTCCTGTCCTATTGAATGAGAGCAGCTCAAGTCAAAGTATTTTGAAACTTCAGTGAAAAAACAACATACATGTTTCGTATTTCATGGTTTGTTATCAAAATTTAGTTTCATAGTATCGAATGTATCGCTTTCACTATAGTAACCATCTCTTTACAGCACGAATCACTCTCAGATGGCTCAACATCATTCACATCATTCAACTGGACTATCATCAACAATACAGTCATCATCGCGATCACGGCAGTACGACGGATGAAGCTAGTGTTTAATTGTTGCCACTGAGGCCATTTATCATGCTGCCTTTTTTTCGATTAAACAGCCTGTCTATCATTAGACGCTTTCCACGCTCTACCTTTCCCATATCAACGGCTGCAGGAATAGCAGATTTTGCGTCCCGTTGAACGTCGTCAAAGAAATTAGGGAACCGTATACGCATGGGAGCATTTGTCCGACTGCTAATGAACATTGGGTCCGTATGATTCGACTCGAAAACTAACTTACTAGGGAGGAGAAAAGGCAACACCTCATCACGGTCACTATCCTTGCTCCGGTTGATCGGAAAACTTTTCCTTTAAGGTATTTTGTGTCTTTCGGACACGAACATATCTTTATTACATTAGATACACTCACAACGCACATTTTAGCTTAAACGATCGGTTTTGTTCGATAAAACTTCTGGTAAATAAATTGATAATTTATCTTTCGCCCTGATCCACCGAGGTCACCGAACACTTAAACAACAGCGTATTTTCGTGTAGCGACTCCCAGCGACGACCGGCAACGTCGCCGACGACGGTTCTCAAGGACCTTTTTTGGGCAAAACCACTATCAGGATCAGGATATCCATAACGGCACCCGACCGGAGCGACATGCAATGAATAGCTAATTTGGATACATTTTAATTAAATCCCACCCGGTATCGGACCACATTCGACGGTGGGCAGTGAGCGCGTGTAGAGCGCGGAATGCCCGGCGGAACCATGTGAGCGTAGCCAAGCAAGTTTTTCCCTTTTTGTCCACCCCTGGCAAGGGGAATCGTGTGAAGCGATGAAGGTGTTTTTTGCCATTTTCATGAACTAGCCTGCAAGTGTCGCCGGTCGCCGTGTGCTTCTAAAAACAAACCGACGTGAAAGGAGAAATATTAATATGAGTCAGGCAGTGCTGCCCAATGTCTTCGAGAATCGAGGTACGTATTCTTGGTGCGAACATGCTTTGAATGAGCCGTTTCGAACGCTGGAGGCAAAATCGTTAGAAATGGTTCTAATATTAAATTAAAATTTATTGCTGCTGCTTCTATCGCCGTAAGTATCTTCATATAAACCCTCTAAACAGATCCCCGATGAGCATGCAGAATTCACTTTACTGAAAAGTCATCCGACATCTCTATCCGTTGCCCAGTGGCCAGCGAGCGTTGACGTCGGGTAGCAATGAATTATGTTGACCACAATGTCCACCACAACCCTTTCGCACACGCTGCATCTATAGTTAATAGGTTGATAATTATATAGAGCTGAGCGAGCGAATTTAGAAGGACCTCAGCCTGGCAAGCGTTTCTGCAGTCGTCAGTCTCGAGATGAAGATAATTTTTAAGTGTTTTCGAAGGTGTCTCAATCTTACGCCATCAGTTGAAAAGAAGGGGATAATCT
The DNA here is from genome assembly GCA_002091845.1 of Anopheles cracens. NCBI lineage: Eukaryota > Metazoa > Arthropoda > Insecta > Diptera > Culicidae > Anopheles > Anopheles cracens. The sequence continues at coordinate 15,396 of KZ067481.1, read as the reverse complement.
CGCAGGACACTTTCCCTCCTGTGAACCATTTATCAAGCCACTCTAATCATTTGAGTCCATTTAGTGAATTGAATTTTGGCAAACATTTTTACTCCCACAGTAGACGATACGCTCACATTATCTCAACAGAATACTTCAAAGTTGAGGGCGCGTAGACTGCCCTTCTCCTCTCGGTGGCAAAGAAACACCAGAAGAAAGTGGCAAATAGTTGACGAACAACGAGCTGCGGGAATGCACTCTTGATGCACGACTGCGAGATGAAGTCCTGAACTCTAAACCCCGTGCACCGAGAGAACCCAGGCGGCACCGAAAGCGGAGCAAATTAAGAAACGACAGTAAAAGGAAAACAATTAACCCCTCCCGCCCATTCCCACCCTTCAGAGCCGTCGGTCCAGCACGACGATTGATGAGCAACGTTGGCTTCGAGCGGTCAGTGAAAACCAGAGCACCTACCGTACGCTCGCCGGCCAGCGCAAGTTCCTTGGGCGCGTGAAAACACTGCAAAATCCGACCGTTAATGAAATGTTTCGTTGTGCGCTTTAATGAAACGCACTCCTCGAATGAGGGGGGGACGGTGTGGATGGGGAGGAGTCGGACCCGTCAGCGCCGGAAACGGCTACCGTTGTTGGCAGGAGCAGACGGAGGCACCCGTCGGCTTGTGGATGGGGAGGAGTCGGACCCGTCAGCGCCGGAAACGGCTACCGTTGTTGGCAGGAGCAGACGGAGGCACCCGTCGGCACAAAGGTCGTGTCTTCTGCTGCTCCCCGGGCATCGGTGTGGGCAATAGATAGGAATCGTAAAAATCTGCTCATCGCACAAACCACTTCATCGCGCCCTGGGAGGGAACGGTCATTCGTCTTCATTTCTCATGTTGGTTCCGTGCTGGAAAATTAAAGCGTGCGTTCGCGTACGTATTCAATTGCGTTTCGTTCGGTTGTATTTTGCTTTGTAGCGTACTTCATTTACTCTCCAGCGATGCGGTTACTTTCTTGCTGAGTGTGTGTTGTGTCCTTCATATGTTGAAGAATTGATTCCATATTTTTTCGAAACAAAACCTTTGGGTTTTTAAGGAAATGCGCTTACAAAAACTGATTATCTGACATGGTATAAATGAGTCTAGTAAGCCCTATGACGGCAGACAATATCTTTTATGTCTTAAAAGAAAGAAGATACTAGGGTGATCAAGAAGTGCATGTATCATTCTAGGTTTTACTATAAGTTAAAAATCTTTCACACTTGAAATCACAAGCCTGCGTCTGAATAACTAGATTCTGGAGACGTTCCAGTCTTAAAATGCTTTCGGCATACATGTACAATTTCTTGAAAAAAAACTAACTTATTTCGTTGCAAAACCCTTGCTAGTTTTATATATCTCTGTAAACGACAATAAGTGGTCTTAATTTCTTATTATTGATACTCTTCATTTCCCAAAAGCTATTCTTCTTTGTGTTTTTAATTGGTTTCAACTGACCACAGCAAAGGACCACACTCGTGCACAACCGAGTTAACTAATGCTTCCGCCCAAAAAAAAAAAGACTCAACTTCCGAACAACGTCAGTTGACAACGATATTCCCATGGTCGAGAAATCTATCAGCAAACGTAATGACAGTAGCCGAAACATACTATGAGAAAAAAAGGATATAAAAAAACACTCAACCAAGCCGCTGCTTCCTTCCTGCTCAGCTCACTTTCACGGTGGTCAATGGTGGTGTATAATTAATGAAATAATTAGTTAATTATTATGGCGAAAATCACATTTACGGGTGGTGCTCGTGAGCCCCCTCTCCGGTGGAGTTCTTGTATCGCGACTACAATGAGGAGCGAAAATGAAAAATGCACTTCCATGCACATCCTTTATGCACAGGAGTGACACACACACACACATCGTCACCGTCACCGTCGTTAATGGGGCCATTTGGCCATTTGCAAATAAAATTAAATCTCCATCATCATTATCTGAACGAGCGCGACCGCTGGTTAACGATCGAAGAGAGTAAAATCAATAGCATTTTAACGACGCTCGTTCGGTGGAGCCTTTGCCTCGTACTTGTTGAGTTGGCACTGTGATGTTATTATCGTTCATTTATCTGAAGAGTGATCAAAAGCTGTTGATATTTTTATAGTTTGATTATGATCCATTGCTTTCTTAAAATATTATCATAGTACAAATTTTCCGTCGTATTTTGTCGAGTGTTTTTGAAGAATTTTTAATCGAAAGGAATAACTGAAATAAATCAAAATAGTTTGTACACGGATGAAGTAGTTTAAGAGACATTTTCTAATAGACAATTTCACTAAATCAAATGCCCCAACACGTTTATCCAGACAATAATCCCCGACGTTGATGCTATGGTTGGTGTTAGCTAATCTTCTTTTAAAAAACAGCATGAAACATTTAAATGTATCATTTCTCCCATCACTAATCCCAGAACGAACGCAGCAGCTCAAGAAATCACCCAAGAACACATAGTTTTCCCGTCCGAATAGCTCACCCAAAACGGACGCCGCCAAATTGATCGCAGCCGTGAGGATCATCCTGGGACAAATTCTCGAACATGCTCCAACCCAGCGGCCCCAACATATCAATCAACCATGTGAAAGTTCCGCAACCGCAACAGTTCGTTCCGGCGCGCCGGTGGGTGTTGGAGAAGGTCGCTCATTAGTTGATTGCTGGTGTCCCGACCGGTCTGCCGCCCAGCAACCGACCACCGCCCGATGGACATTTATTATTTTCCGTCCATTTCGCTCGCGTCGCGATTCTTGCGCCAAACAAAACACCAGAAACAGGGAGGAAAAAAACACAATTCGTGGCTTATCACGGTGGCAAACGTGAGACGTTTCCGTTGCTGACCCTACGGACGGTTTCTCACACGATGTTCTGTATGTGTGTGTGTGCCGGTGGTACTTACAAGGAATCCGAAAAGCGATGTATTAATGTGTCCCCACCGCTCCCCGCCGGTCGCCGCCGACGCCGACGTGAGTGAAACCAGAAGCTGCCGCAATTTGGGGTAATCCGCAATTTGCACTCAGCCGGGAACGAGCTCGGAACGCGCCCGTCTCACACTCGCCCGTACCATTCCCGACGCCAAACCCGACTCGCGGGCTTATGAAAAATGAGATAAGAGAGATAAATGAGGGCAATCAGTTGGACGTTGTTTCGCCTCAAAAATCCTTGCCAAATAGTGCTACTGGATGGGATTAAATCGAAACAATTCCGTTACTGGCGCGCTCGGTTGCCAGCGAGGAAAGTGGCGGTGAAAAGTCAACAGCACAATTTACGCCGGGGGTGTTGGTGTAGTTGAGCTCACACCTTCTACACTCGCGTAGGAACATTCAGCTCCAAATCTCATTCATGGTGGAACCGTGCTCGGGAGTATCAACCGGCCGATAGTGACCGGGCAGGAACTAATCAACCCAGACCCGGCAGACCCGATGGCACACGATTTTCCTCTATTCAAACAACAACCAACCAGCGCCGACCTATGCCTTTTGATGTTGCGGCGCCCGCCACGGAGCCGCTCTTTGAAAGTGGCCGCACCAAAATCCACCGAACCTTTGTCCCATCCTTCGTCCCGGTGCGCCGGTGCGCGGCCGAAGAGAGGCTAATCCGCCACAGATTATTACCATGTCGCCGACAACAGAGGCCAGACCGCTGCCATCTCATGCTCAGCGAGGGCAGTGTTGCCAGAAAAGACAATAATTTTTGTGTTTAAAAAGATAAATGTTTGTCTCAACAATGTTTGGAGAACAATTAGCAATTAGTATTATTGATACAAAAATTAACATGTGCACTAGTGAAGCAAGAAACAAAATTTTCCTAGGAAATTTGACATAATTCACTTACATTAATTGGCCACAATTAATAATACATAAAACCTATGGAGTGAAGAATAAAATATTCTAGTTCTGCTCACGGGAAGACTGTAATTTTGGGTAAAATTTTAGGATGAAAACGAAAATTTTCAAGTTATCATTTTCCCAGGACTGGCATCACTGACCAGCATCACGAGCCGGCAACACCTGAGGTGTGAACCACGACCGGGCCCGGATTAAGAACGATTGTGCCACCCTCCCGGACAGAAGCAACCTCCCCCACCCGGGTTCTCCGCATTCGGCGCGGCAATGAATGAATAACAATTTCCTCTGTGACGAATCTATTTCATGTTTAATTTCCTTATAATGGAACCGTCGCGCGCGCGCGCACTCTCTCTCGCCCCGACACATACACACACCTCAGGGCGCGCGGTGAGATCCCCTTTCCCGACCGCTACGCCCGTCTCCACCACCAGCGATCGATCCGGATTGATCGGTTTAGTGCCGGGCGCACACATCCGCTCCACTTTGTCGGCGCCCGGCTTGTTGCGAAACGTATTAACACCGTTAACTGTGCAATTCATTCAGGGTCCGAGCCGCCCGGCACCGTCATTCATTCATGCACGCGGCGGCCAACC
>KZ067476.1:52146-70310 GCA_002091845.1 Anopheles cracens | reverse complement strand
CTTGCCAAGGTAATCGTCGATATCCAGCGAGATACCGAACACGCCGGCCAGTCCCTTGGCCCGTGCGATCTCACCTTTACGCTGTACGGAAGCTTCATTCTCGTAAGCAACCCATCGATCACCCTGGATTGCGTGTGGTGCTAAGCCATCCATATCGTCCCATCCTAAGGTCCACTCGCCGGTCTTAAGAATCTGACAAAACTCGTAGTACCCACAGTATGGAGAACCATTCGCAAGAGGGCAAAGGTCAGTGAGTTCCTTAACTCTGCCTGTGTGCTTCGCTTCGGCAAACGTGTAGGTCGTTGCCATATTGACGGTGGTCAGCACGAGTTTGCTCGCCGGACATTTGCTATCGATCCAATATTGTATGGCACGCTCGAGCGTTAGATTTCTCGAGTCACCAACATTAAACAGCACATTTACGAATGGTTTCAAGTCGCTGCCACGGTACGTAGGCTTTCTCTCACTGGCATCTATCAGATGGACAAAGTCGACCAGACTGTGGAAGAAACGATGGGAACGAGAGATTGAAATTGTAGCAGGATTACACCTCATGGAAAGAAGTGGCAAAGTGTCGGCCGAGAATGCCTGCCCTGAATTACTAATCAGCCATAAATCGTGCGGCGCGCGCGCGCGCGCGTGTAACAAGTGATCCAGGGTGCGCTGAAAGGGAGCTCCAAAACGGGCCCCAGTGCAGTTTCCAAAAATTGAATCCGTGCCCTGTGCCGGGGTGCGAAAAAAAGTTAATAATCATCATAAATCGTGGAAGTAAAAAGTGCGAAAATATAAAGAAAAAACGCCACCTCCGCTGTGAGTGAGGTTCGCGAGTGGTTGTTGCCCGGTAGTCAGTGGACTTTCATAGGCAAACCACGGGGAAAAGCGAAAGAAAACGAGATCAACAACAAACACTGCGCCTGTGGTGGTAAACTGTGTTATGGTCGAAGAAAACGGCCCGACCGATAACAATCGTTTCGAGTGGAATGGCCCAAGAAGCTGAAGCGCGAAGCGTATCTTGTGCAGCGAAGAAAGAAGAAGAACTGCTAAAATGACACATAAACAACATATAAAATATATAGATCATAGAAAACAGAATTAAACGCGATACTTAAGCACGGGTAAACAATTGTCGTCAGAGTGGGCAGTCAACAATCAGCGCACGAGAGAAGTAATAAAATCGGATCGAAACACAACAGAAGCAAAACAACGCGCGAGCTCATAAGAATCAAATTATAGTTCTGTCCTTGACATCGAGAAACATAAAAGAAGAAAAAAAACGAGTGAAAATGAAAGCAAACAGTGAGCAATTGCAGTGAAAACAAACGACTACAAACGTATCGACGAACGAGAACAAACAAATTAGTTGTCGTTCCCATCGAGTGATCCCGGCGTGTCGGCGACGGCTGTTTTGCCAAGGCACACAGGGTCGATCGCACTAATCTCCGCGATACCGGATTCGTCGTAACGCAAACGGTCAGTGCATCCGGTGTCCTGTGTGTCCTGGGGTATATCCTCCCCAGTTTCCGATAAATTCAAACTGACCCGATAATGGATAAAAGTGGCGATGTCGCGCGGTGATTGCTGTTTGTTGTGTAGTTTTAATTAAAAAAGTAGTATCCTCGCGGTGCACAAGCCGTGCGTAGCACGATGCGGTGCTGGTTCCACCCACCCACGGGCCGGATTAGTTTCGAGAGTGGCCGGAAGCGCAGATAGAGAAGAAACAGAAAAAAATGCGCAAACACACACTCATACGGTGCGATTTCCAATCGATGCGATCGTTCGACGGGCCAACTTTCGCTCGTTAGGCTCGCCCACGGCCAGCAGGACTCGCCGCGGTGCCGCACTAGCGAGGCCAAACCGCAGCCACTGTAGCGGCCAGCTGTGCAGCTAATAAAAGTGCGCCTGCTTCCCGACGTTTGCATGGTGTGCGAAGTAAAAGATTTGCTTCATTTGCGCCCCTGGCTCCTTTAACGTGGGGCTCCAGCTTTATAGTCCAGCCTGGTCGAGTGAAATCTCATTCATCTGTAAATGTTGTGTCTCGCTTTCAGTGGCGGGCGGTGTATGTGAGCGTGCGTACGTGCGTTTTTTCCATTAGCTGTTGTGCGCCCCTTCCGAAAGCTGGAAAGAAGTGGCAAAGTGTCGGCCGAGAATGCCTGCCCTGAATTACTAATCAGCCATAAATCGTGCGGCGCGCGCGCGCGGATAGATTTAGACACAAAAAGATACAGTAAGAAAAGAAGGGGGTTGAAGGCTATTCGACGCATGTAAAATTATTGTAAAAGCATGCAATAAGCATCGTTAACAAATTATTATGTGCAATTATTACAAATATTTACTACAAACGCTTAGTAATATATTTTTTTTAATTGAAAACTAATGAACCGTACTGTGTTATTAAATGCTAGCACGATGAGAAACTAAAATACACTTGGAGTATTAATATATTTTAAACTAGACAAGTGTTATCAACGATTATTGCGCGTTGATTGCAGTGAGGACAGAATTTTGTTTATGAAAATTTTAGATAGTGTTGAAATGAAAAATATTGGCAATGAAAATCGTTTCATCGGAAAGAAAATCGAAAAAAATATTGAAGTTGGTAGGAAAATCGTTTTTGACGTTTTTAGAATAACTTTTCTTAATTCAAAACCAAGGGATCAAGGGAAAAAGCCCACAAAACTTTCAAATGAAGTTTTTTTTAGCATATCTCTTTAGGCCTGATTTCATATTTCGAGTTTAATACGTGGATCAAACTCCAAGCCAACCCAATTACCAACTTCAACCTGTGCTCCATCCGTTCAGTGTTTTCCCCCATTTTTACCATCATTAATTACTTGATAATTTAAATGCCAAACTCGCACGGCCTGCTTCCGTTAAGTTTCACTTCGTGCTAATGGAGACGCCAGGTGGTTCACTTCTGAAATTTCGCTCGGCCATGGTTTGTCGAATGATTTATCTATAAATAGTGCACTCAGTTGTGGTGCACAACTCAATTTACACTGGATCATAATTTAAAGCGATTTTTGCTCATTTCTCTGTTTGTAAAACAAATGGCATAGATTACGGATTACGATCCTGTACGTTCGAAAAAAGGAAAGCCTTTTCAAATGCCCTGTTCGTACTCGAAAAACAGCCTAATCTGGATGCTTTTTATGGGGCTTCTCAGTTCCGATTTTAGGGTATCAGTGTTGAAGAAAAAGATGCAAGATGTTTAAGAACTCAATCAAGTATACAGTGATAGATTTAGACACAAAAAGATACAGTAAGAAAAGAAGGGGGTCCCATTTACTTTCGCTTTCGATTCAAACCTCATTAAAAGTTTGACAAATTGCGTTCGATGGTGCGTTCGCGTACCGATCGGCATCGTCAAAAATGGACCAAACATTGGCCGCACGAACTGAAGCATCCGTGCGACAATCGTTCATGACAATCTTTCGCACCGGGCATAACCTCTCTCGTTCGGTCGTCTTCGATGGTGAACTTCTTTTTGCAAGCGAAATTCGAAACGCAATAAAAAAACTCACTCCATGGACAACCGAAAACCGCTAACTTTCTTGACCGCTCGTTGGCTCACCATTAACCACGAACGCGCGAAGAGTTTTCGGTTGTTGTGGACTTTTCGGTGCAGAAAACTTCAGGCCCCGCTCGCGAAGGAGAATCGGCGATGAGACTGAATGAAAGACTTACCAAGTGAAGATCACAGATAAGGCCAAAAGTGGCACGAAACGACTTTCACCTTTACGGCGGCGTCAAAAAGCGTGAACAAAGTTCACCAAACAGACACAAAGCTCTCCGACCACCGAAACAGGGCCCGCGTCAAACCGTCCTGCCCGTTTCCAGAAGAGCTGGCTTCGTTTATTAGCTGGCATTATTGGCGAATTTGTTAAACGGGGCAACTTTTGATCAAAGTGGCGTAGAAGGTCGCAAGACGAAGGAAGGGAAAGTAGCGTTGCTACGAGCGCTCCCCGCAGGACGAGCGTTCGACCGCAGGACGAAGCACGCAAAGGACGCGCGATGATCGTGGCCGATTAGGACGTGCGGCTGATGGGACGCGGTTTTGCGCTCCAGCCGAAGTGCAGGGCGGAAAAGCATACAACTGCATGCAAACAAATCATTTGTGGGCGAGTCTATCAAACCACGCGTTTGATACTGAGACTGCCGACCTGGCCTTCCGCTTCCTCGCATGGTACGGGCAAATTAGTGGCGACCGCAACAAGCTGGCCTGCTCATCCCAGCCCTTTTGGATCCCGTTTCATCCAACCATTAGCCATTGTTTGCCCCGTCCATGCGCACTATGTCACTTGCATGTCGCTTCGGGGCATCGATGTGGCCGCTTTCAAAGTGGTGGTGCCATTTTCCGGAACGGTTATGTAGCCGCGAGAAATTTGGCGTAATTAATTTTCTGCCATTTTAATAGGCACCGGCGATGGTGGTGGTGGATTAGCGTCAGGGATTCGACCGCGTTTGTACTTCCCGGGGCTGGAGATAATTAACATTATTGTACTTGGTAGCATAGTTGTGCATAGGTGCAGCTGGATGCTTACAGCTGCAAGGTTGCAATAATTGGCGGAGTTTATCTGCATTAAAAATATTAATCGCTCATTAATGTTATAGTGATATGTCTATTTTTGGAAAAATTTCAAAATTTAAAAGAATCATCATAGCGAAGACTGAATCGAATTTAAAACACTCACATTGAATTACAACTTTTAAAAATCAACTTGCTTTGCTTAACGCATTTTTAAACTTGCTATGGAAGGGAAATTGCTCTATAAGTACAGCCAACCCGCACAGAGGAGATCAAAGCTGATCAAGGAAAGTTCTGGTATCACTATCAGACTCTCGTGGGGTAAAGGAACACGTGGAAATCTATGTATTCTATTTATTAGTGAATAAACTGCTTAAGTGTTTAAAACCTAGCTCATGAACCGCTGGATAAACGTTTTTACAGGAGTTTCTAAGGGGCGAGATGCTATCAATTATTATGATAAGAGATTTCCCCTATACTTACTTTCACTATGGTGTTTAACAAAACAAAGACGCATAGTTCACAAGTCCCTATTGTGTTTGTCAAAAGATTCAGCTAAACATTGCGTGATATTACAAAAACTTCTTTCTTTATATTGAAGAAACGCAAAAAGAACAGTAGTGTACAAAACATAGACTTAGATTATTAAATCAATGTGAATGTTTTTTAGATTATGCGTTTATTGCAATTAGTTTAGGAAACATTCGACGTGGTATTATCTATTTATATTAATAACTGAAGCGTTAGCCGTTTTGAGGTTTTGTTGCTTACAAAACAATCTTTCTAAAGGTACGTATGGTCTTACACATCACAGGATTAGAGTTCAAAGCTCTTCCCGATCGGTCTCTCGTCAACAGGACTTGCTAAAAAAGGATAACAAATAAACCCAGGAAAACTGGAAATGACAACCGTCAATCGTAAATCGTATCCCTAAAAAGGTTGCCCAGCTTTCGAAGAAAGAGAAGAATCAAATAGGTGAAGTAGCTCCTTATCAAGCGTAGACATTTATTCTGTGCCATCATTCTTTGAGACACTGTGCACCACTGTGTACTCACGGGTATCATCACTATGAAACAAACAGAAGATGAACGACTGCCTAAGTCCAACAATAACATCCAATCGTTTCTTCTTGCCGGTGTAAGGAAATAACACTGACGAATTATTGGATGATTATCCGTTTTTTTTCTGCCTGCACATGCTATAAACATCGGAAACAGTCCGATAAGCAAAAACGCTCCACCAAAAAGCGAACAAAAACTGCATCAAAAACGGACGTTGCCCTAATTGCTTCTTATCCGGTGCGGACCGTCCGATGAAGCATGAAATCGGGTGCCTAACCGCACCACCCCGTCCGCGTGGCGGACGGAATAAAACCACAGATACTACCTTCACCGAGGAGAAAAACCACCCAACGCAAAGATAAACACGTCAGATCTGTGTGCGGGTGGGGAAAAAAGCGAATAATGATTCAATGCGATGTAAAGAAGCGAAAAAACCGACGAAAATGATGCCTGTTTACGTGTCTTTTTTGTTCTTCCCTTCATTTGTACGAATCTCTTGCCCGCTGGCTTACGAGAGACTTGCTTTCCTGCTACTGGTTCCGCGCGAACATCAAACCGTCGGCCGACGGTCGAAGAATGATTGAGCATCCTGGCAACGACAGATCGATCGCACCGAAATAAGCCACTCCAGCCAATTTCACTCGCAAGATACCACGAAAATCCTAATTAGAGACGACATCGCGCGTCCCGTTTTTGTACAACTGGCTCTGGCCTGGCCCATCGTCGTCCTGGTCATCAAAGGTTTTGATGGAATGGAAATGGGGTTAGGGTTCGGGGATCAATCAGCCGGATTTACTGAGCCCACCGGAAAACAGCTCGCGTACCCGGAGGCAGCCTTTAGTTGGCCGGGTTTTATGTGTGTGTGTGTGTTGGTGTGTTTTTGTTCATTTTACCTCCTCGGCGCTCCAATAATAGTGTCACGCGTGGGCGCCGGTAAGTAATTGATGCACACGTCAACGATCGACCCGGTAGAGATCGCGTGTGCGCGTGTAGGCGATGTGAGCGACGCTCCGTACAAAATGGACACCATTTCATCCATATTTCATTAGGTCGTCAGCGTTTTCGGTCGGTTTGGCGTCACCCGCGGCTGGCAGTCGGTTTGTCAGGAAGGACAAAGTTTTCTAACTTCAATTGCTTGGGCAATCAATTAGGAGGCTTCCGCTGCACAGGACCTACTGTTAAATCGATGCAGATGCAATCACCGGTCCTTTGAAAATAGCTCTCCAGGGGGAGTTGAGAATAGACTTTCCGGAAGTGAATTTGCATTTGCACCTCGCCTGGAGCATGCAAAATTGTTTTTTGGAATGCTGTCCAAGGTTCCATCCTTCCGTTCTCAAAGTTAATCCCCTCAAACACTACAGTGTGTGGCATTATTTTATTGAAAAACTATTTTCTCTAATGAAAATTAATATTGACAAAAGTAAACACAAGAGAGATACGTCATTCTCAAACAAAACACAAATAATAGTTACTATTTCTAACATCATTACATCAGTTTACGTCCGCCACTGTGTCGTGTTAAATGCAAAAAAGCGCTCGGCACTATGCATAATGGGTATAAAATGGAATAAATTTTCGTCAGCTTACTCGGAGCAGGATACCTTCCCATCTGTTCCGTCCGTTACACCACTTTTCAACAAAGCTGCCTCTTCATTTAAGCTCTCGAAAATAGGTGAAGTAGTGTTCCGGCATCCGGAGTGTTCCGGAAAGTTCTACCACACAGTGCCCCCGATGGAGTCCGATAAAACTGCTCGGCTCGGCCAGGAGCCGTCCGGTCTCGAGCCGGCCAACCTGACCACCGGGACCGGGACAATCACGATGTCGTTTCAGAAAGGCATTATTTTCACGATTTTTTTTTTGCTCATCCTTGTGTTACCGCCCCGATAACCTTGATTGGCAAAAGTTTGATTGCCAAACAAATCCTGGCCGTATTTCGGGACGGACGGTGTACGGCGTCTACCGGCGTGTTTCCGAACGGATTTCGAAACTTTCGAGAGTTTCGATGGGAATCCTTCGCTCGTGACGGTGTTGCTAATCTGTTCGACATCGAACTCGAAGTGGAAGTGTGGCCTGTGGCCCGAGACGATGTCGGTGGCGCGACGAAATCGTTGCCGAATCAGTTTTCCACGCCACGGCTGGATAGGCGAAATACATGTTTTGCATAATCGCAGCCACATTATGCGCGAAATCCGGCGTGGGCGCGAATCACAGTTATCAATTTGCCCCTGCCTCGGTGGGCTGATGCATTGGCGGGATGAGCCGTTTCGGTGGACGAATTTATCAATCGAATAATTTTATTAAAGGAACAGGATTAAAGGAAAGACTGATTATCTAAGGCGCCGGCTCTATCCGATGGAAGGTTCCAAAGTCGTCGCCGGTTTTGTTGTTACAAAATGCTAATCGAGACGATGGGAAATTTAATTATTCGGCTAAGCACCCGACATGCTAATTAGCGTGCCATTTCCGGGAGAGATTAAAAAATAATATTTAGGATAGCGATATTGATGCGCTGATAATTGTCCGAATCGGTAGAAGAAAAATGAAACAAAAACTACGGAAAAATAGCTTAAGCTTTATTTGAACACCGCGTACAAATTCATTCCTCCGTAGCGTCTGCCATTTTCACTGGGGGAGTCGGTACAGGCGAAAACATCCATCCGCTGCGCCTGCAAACCCATCTCAACCGCTTCCTTCCGGTGGGGAAAGTTCTGAAAATTCCATCCGAGCACTGCGGTTAAATTGTTTGTTTGCTGCTGGGTACACGAAGGCGAACGCTGGTCAACGGTTCTGGGGCCACGGGTGCGTCCGAAACGGGCGCGTAACCCGAAAAGGGACTGGACGGGCTATTGGCCGATGATAAATGTTGCCTTTTCCGTTTGCGAAGAACACGCAGCAAACGCGAGCGTTCCATAGCGAACGCTTCCTGTCTGGGAATGTGAAAAATAGGATAACAGTGTTGGTCGGTTCAGTGCTGTGTACTGGTTTCGATGTCGAAACTAACTAAGCCATGAGTATATTGTCGAAGAATTATTTTCAATACCTTATGATCGTGACAACATTGAGTTTCAATATTTCAATTTTTCAACATTTCAAGCTTAGATTCAATTATATTAGATATTCGATTAGATTAGGCTCTATAATTTCTTAATTGATCCACTTTTTTCTGAACACATTTTGATCGAACAGGTTTAGTTTAGCTATCTACACAGTGTGCTTAAACACCGCATTTGAATCGTATTTGAAAACTAGTTATCAGATAGTAGTATTCGATTAATTTATACGTTTTGAGAACCAAGAGGGATTATCTATTGAAGTTTTTTAAAAATAATTTTTCAATATTTTGAAAGGACTGGACATGATGTAGTAGTGTACGAAAATGGATAGTTTTTTAAACTATTTTTTGAAAATTTCGAGCCAAATTTGGAGGTAGATAAAAGAGCCCAAGCAATTTGAGTTGAGTTTACATATTTAGAGGTTTAGAACATTTACTGATGTGCCTGTGCAGGAAAGGCTGACCAGGTACTAGTCTACAAAATATATGCAAACGCATGAAAGCAACAATTAAAACAAATTAAGTCAATTCAATAGATTTTCTATTGCACAATTGAGGCGTTACTTAAAATTACATAACAATCTGTTGTCTAGTTTTTGGAAAGTGGTTTCTCAAAGCTCACACAGCAGAAAAGCTCAATAATCTTGGCAATATTTTATATGAATATCTTCATCATTTTCAACGTTCTTTTGCACAGACACTTATTCCATCTAAGAGCATAAAGTAAACGTACTTCTTCGTGCTTTCTTTGATATAGAAAAATCAAATTTCAATCAATTTTTCCCACCTTCAATTTGTGATTTTGTCCTCTTATCATTAAACGTTTAAGTATTAATAAAGTGATGAGCATGCAGCTTTACCTAGCGTAACCGCCGCATAAAATTAAATCCAACGTACCGAAGCACACTGTGAGAAAGGTAATGTTTGCTTACGCATTACAGAAAAAAACTCCCGTACGTGGGTGTGTTTTCCCCTTACTGGTGGCTGCGGTTTTAAGGCGCTCTTAACCCCACGCGTGGAAAGGTGTAAAAGCAAAACCATGCCCAAAGTGGGATGTGGCTCCATTTCACCCTGAAGACACAGTGTACATACGCCGTTAAAGAGTCGGAAACATCTTGTTTAAGGGGCGTAGAGCTGTCGCTTTGCGAAACCTTCGCTACAGCCGTAGTGCTGTGTGTGAGTCAACGGTTCAGCTAAACAAATTGGTTCTTTTGAGCGGATTTTATCGTTATCTTTGGCTGGTGGTTCGTGCGGCGACTTGGGAACGAAGTAATCCCGCAGCTGGCTTATAACTAACAAGATGCTTACTGCGGCTAGGTTTACTTCATCCATACACAAAAAAGAAATCCGGTGCGGTTATTTTTTTTTTCTCGTAGGAAGGTACTGCTATTTTCGCAGAGTCTTACATTCCTACTGCGAAGGAACTGCTCCTGGGGACAGGAAATTACAGAAAAGTACTCCCATTCAACAATCGAGGTTCCTTTTATCTCCATACTTTGTGCATTTCCGAAACGGACATCCTCACTCGGTACTTCTTGCAATAATTAACATGTATGGCATTCTTTACCGGTAAAGACGCCGTCGGTTTGTTGTTCGAGCGGAGAATGAGAGTTCGGTTTAAAGTTTATGCCGTCCCTTCCTGATTAGTCCATTCTGGAGCTCTCGCACCAGAGCAGGAAGAACTTTTGTTCGAAAAAGTACAAGACTTGTTACAGGTTGTAAATTACGTGTGCACTTCCGTTCTAGCACAAGGAAAGCTTTCACCACAACACAGCGGTTGAGTGTGCTTATATGTGTGCGTGTATACACGTTGAAAAGTTTACACTTCTTCTGTAGCCATTAACAGTCCCTCAGTGTAATTGGCTACATCGGTTACATGTGCGGTACACGCTGATTCATCGGACTGTATGCGTTCAAAGAATTTCATTCCCAACGCGTTTGCTAGCCTAAAGGATGCACTTACGCCAACGAGCTGCATCGAGTCATAAGTTAAATAAACTATCCCGGTATTAAACCAACCTTCGGGACCTTCGGAGAATTGTGCTTGTTCGAACAACCGTACAGCTCAGTAACTGGGCGTTGTCTTCCAAACGACCAAGAACACGATCCCAGGGAGCAAAAGGTTGCAACGGCTGCAAAGGGTCTAACCCTCGGGCTCAGCGCCTTCCGGGTGTTTTAATCCTTTCTGCAAATTTTACCAACACGAGAGGCGGGGAGAGTCAATGTTGTTCCAAGGCCAGAACCTTTCAATTACCCACTGCACTTGGACATCTTCAGCCCGTGTCGTCGGTGTGGATGTGCAAGTGGAAATGTGGGCTGTGGTCGATGTAATAAATCTTGTACTAACTTTGGCTCCTCCTACGCTAACCTCTCGAGCTTTGCTCCTGGTGGGTGAATGGAATTTGTGTAATTGAATACCATCGGCATGTGAGTACGGCTTAGAATATCTCTATTGATTTTTAAATCATGTTTGCTATGAGCGATGATAGTGCAATTATTTGCTTTAAATATCCGCTTTCTGCTCATTAACTCAATCTGAAATATACACAAGTTTTCAACACTTGTCTCGAATGTTCAGTATTTAGCAGCTACGTTCACATAATTATCCTACTAATCATAGCTTTTAATAAATTATAATATTCTTTTTTTTATATCCATTGAACAACGTACTATAACACCTCTTACAGGCGAAAAGAAGCGTTGCAAATGCTCATTTAACTGATTATAAACTTTACGTGACGTAGCGAAGGATCCTCACCATCGTCAACCACACGGCCGAAATATGGTGTTTCTTAATTTTGCCTGGATTGAAATGTGTTCGGTATTTGATTGGACGTTGGAGGAATTAAGTAAGTGAAAGATTAATGTTCCGATAAGTACAACATTGTTATGTGAAATCAATATCAGCTAAAATATACATTTACATTTTTTTATATTTTATATCTTTTAATACAAAATGGTAGCGCAAGACAGTATGCAAATGATAATTAATTCTAGCCTAAAAATCTCCCAAGTCCGTAAACTGGCCTTCTAATTCTCAAAGCACTTCAGTTATAAAAAGAGCAAAAATCGTCATGCGAGTCGGACCCTGCCCAACGCTGTCTTCAATCATTAATTTAACCCAAGTCGGCCCAGAAAGCTATCCATTTCATCACAGAACTATCACAACATATTAAGGAAAGTTATTTGATCTTTTTACTATATCGTTGGAACTGTGACGAATTATGTTTCACCAAAATAATGATAGCCATAGGCTAATTCTATTATTGCAACCTCGATTTGGTGGAGCCATTTCTTGACAACTAACGTGACTATAATATTATAGTTTTTGTATAAACAATTTCAATACATATCAGGTAAATTTATTGACTAGACAAAAAAGCAGTTGTAATTTTGACATAAATGCTCTCTATTTGTATGCATAGAAATACGCCATATATAGCTTGAATATAAAGCGCCATGTATAGAAAACTTGTTGAAATTCCGCATTCTAATGCACAATTGCTAGGCACTTTTCCAGCAGATTCTCTTCACTGAAGCTGCAACAGTCATCTGTTACGTTCCGAAACGAGCGAAAGCTCTCCTGGAATTACGTGAAGTTGATTCCACCCAAGGGATTTTCAGTGTCCTGGTCAGTGCAGTGGAAACACTATCTTTCTCGTCCCTCCAAACGAAAAAAAAAACCGATGCCCTTTCCGTTCGCTCCGTCATGGGACGACCACTTGTAACGTACCCGAACGTATTATTGCCCGCAGCTACCGCATATGATTGTGCCATCAATTACGCACCGTTGACAAGGGCAGGTCGTCCGTTTTGGGGTGACGACAAGCAAGCAAGACAGTATGGACCATACACATCCTGGGTGGCGAACTTACGTCTCACCACGGAAACCACTGGCATGAGCAGTTGACGCAAGCTCTTAACAAACCGAGAACCGAAACAGATCGGTGAAAACGTACTGCACGGGGCGCTAGAAGACGTACGACCGGGGCACGAAGGTCATCAGATCCATCCACCATCCCGCACCGTCCACCATGTCCGGTCGGTGCGATTACGAAGAAATTCCCGTGCTAATCTCTCCTGTGAAGACAGCGCCCGAACGAACTACGCGGCCGAGTGACAGCAGGGATTAGGATGGAATCCGCAGTTCGGACTTTATACTGCTCCATCTATGCCGGCTCTGCGTTTCGCACGAATCGTTCAAGCGATAAAAATCATAATGCATACACTTGAGCCAATTAGCAGTACATCATCATCATCGTCGTAAGCGCGGTTTCTCCTGCTACTGTCGAATCGATGGACTTCTTTCGGGAAGGAATGCCAATTAAAGATGATCGCTGATCCACCGAAGCATGACAATTAGCACAAACTTCTTACGAAGGTGCGGTTATTTTTTTTCTCGTAGGAAGGTACTGCTATTTTCGCAGAGTCTTACATTCCTACTGCGAAGGAACTGCTCCTGGGGACAGGAAATTACAGAAAAGTACTCCCATTCAACAATCGAGGTTCCTTTTATCTCCATACTTTGTGCATTTCCGAAACGGACATCCTCACTCGGTACTTCTTGCAATAATTAACATGTATGGCATTCTTTACCGGTAAAGACGCCGTCGGTTTGTTGTTCGAGCGGAGAATGAGAGTTCGGTTTAAAGTTTATGCCGTCCCTTCCTGATTAGTCCATTCTGGAGCTCTCGCACCAGAGCAGGAAGAACTTTTGTTCGAAAAAGTACAAGACTTGTTACAGGTTGTAAATTACGTGTGCACTTCCGTTCTAGCACAAGGAAAGCTTTCACCACAACACAGCGGTTGAGTGTGCTTATATGTGTGCGTGTATACACGTTGAAAAGTTTACACTTCTTCTGTAGCCATTAACAGTCCCTCAGTGTAATTGGCTACATCGGTTACATGTGCGGTACACGCTGATTCATCGGACTGTATGCGTTCAAAGAATTTCATTCCCAACGCGTTTGCTAGCCTAAAGGATGCACTTACGCCAACGAGCTGCATCGATGAGCCATAAGTTAAATAAACTATCCCGGTATTAAACCAACCTTCGAGACCTTCGGAGAATTGTGCTTGTTCGAACAACCGTCCAGCTCAGTAACTGGGCGTTGTCTGCCAATCGACCAAGAACACGATCCCAGGGAGCAAAAGGTTGCAACGGCTGCAAAGGGTCTAACCCTCGGGCTCAGCGCCTTCCGGGTGTTTTAATCCTTTCTGCAAATTTTACCAACACGAGAGGCGGGGAGAGTCAATGTTGTTCCAAGGCCAGAACCTTTCAATTACCCACTGCACTTGGACATCTTCAGCCCGTGTCGTCGGTGTGGATGTGCAAGTGGAAATGTGGGCTGTGGTCGATGTAATAAATCTTGTACTAACTTTGGCTCCTCCTACGCTAACCTCTCGAGCTTTGCTCCTGGTGGGTGAATGGAATTTGTGTAATTGAATACCATCGGCATGTAAGTACAGCTTAGAATATCTCTATTGATTTTTAAATCATGTTTGCTATGAGCGATGATAGTGCAATTATTTGCTTTAAATATCCGCTTTCTGCTCATTAACTCAATCTGAAATATACACAAGTTTTCAACACTTGTCTCGAATGTTCAGTATTTAGCAGCTACGTTCACATAATTATCCTACTAATCATAGCTTTTAATAAATTATAATATTCTTTTTTTTATATCCATTGAACAACGTACTATAACACCTCTTACAGGCGAAAAGAAGCGTTGCAAATGCTCATTTAACTGATTATAAACTTTACGTGACGTAGCGAAGGATCCTCACCATCGTCAACCACACGGCTAGTTCTGCCGTTCAGACTCCACTCTACTTTAAGTGATCGTTAGAAACATAAAACAACGCATCGCACACCAAACCAAACGCAAGGAAACCCATCGAGCCGGACACTGTTTACGTCCGGAAAGCACTACGAAAAAAGGGAGCATAGATGAAAGTCTCGCACGGGGAAAACGTGCTCCACCGCAAGCACACGTCCGGCGAGCGTTCGGGCGCAACAAGCGAGGAAGACACTCCGGTACACTTTATTGATGACAAAATGGGAAACTTTATCGCATTTCCCATTATCGAGACCATCAACACACCGCCGGAGCAGAACGTTTACAAGACTTGTTACAGGTTGTAAATTACGTGTGCACTTCCGTTCTAGCACAAGGAAAGCTTTCACCACAACACAGCGGTTGAGTGTGCTTATATGTGTGCGTGTATACACGTTGAAAAGTTTACACTTCTTCTGTAGCCATTAACAGTCCCTCAGTGTAATTGGCTACATCGGTTACATGTGCGGTACACGCTGATTCATCGGACTGTATGCGTTCAAAGAATTTCATTCCCAACGCGTTTGCTAGCCTAAAGGATGCACTTACGCCAACGAGCTGCATCGAAAAAAAAAAACCGATGCCCTTTCCGTTCGCTCCGTCATGGGACGACCACTTGTAACGTACCCGAACGTATTATTGCCCGCAGCTACCGCATATGATTGTGCCATCAATTACGCACCGTTGACAAGGGCAGGTCGTCCGTTTTGGGGTGACGACAAGCAAGCAAGACAGTATGGACCATACACATCCTGGGTGGCGAACTTACGTCTCACCACGGAAACCACTGGCATGAGCAGTTGACGCAGGCTCTTAACAAACCGAGAACCGAAACAGATCGGTGAAAACGTACTGCACGGGGCGCTAGAAGACGTACGACCGGGGCACGAAGGTCATCAGATCCATCCACCATCCCGCACCGTCCACCATGTCCGGTCGGTGCGATTACGAAGAAATTCCCGTGCTAATCTCTCCTGTGAAGACAGCGCCCGAACGAACTACGCGGCCGAGTGACAGCAGGGATTAGGATGGAATCCGCAGTTCGGACTTTATACTGCTCCATCTATGCCGGCTCTGCGTTTCGCACGAATCGTTCAAGCGATAAAAATCCTAATGCATACACTTGAGCCAATTAGCAGTACATCATCATCATCGTCGTAAGCGCGGTTTCTCCTGCTACTGTCGAATCGATGGACTTCTTTCGGGAAGGAATGCCAATTAAAGATGATCGCTGATCCACCGAAGCATGACAATTAGCACAAACTTCTTACGAAGGTGCGGTTATTTTTTTTTTCTCGTAGGAAGGTACTGCTATTTTCGCAGAGTCTTACATTCCTACTGCGAAGGAACTGCTCCTGGGGACAGGAAATTACAGAAAAGTACTCCCATTCAACAATCGAGGTTCCTTTTATCTCCATACTTTGTGCATTTCCGAAACGGACATCCTCACTCGGTACTTCTTGCAATAATTAACATGTATGGCATTCTTTACCGGTAAAGACGCCGTCGGTTTGTTGTTCGAGCGGAGAATGATTTCACTGAAAGATGTCATATGATGCCTTTCCATGATGCCTGTCCTTTGTTGTTTATTGTTGTAAGATATTAAATTTTGAATGTTTTTTTTTTTATTATTTTGAAATTGGATTTATTAATTTTGGTATTCCAACGTAAAAAAGTGTATTTAAAAAAATGGATCTTAAAAATTATAGGGATCGCTGAAGACACTGACCCCTCGTATACCTGATATAATAGTGTAAGGTCCTAGCTGGTCATGAACATTCGAACAAATGTTGATTTCCGCCATCAAATGTTTGCTATGTCAAACATGACCAAAAATCGAAACCCTTTAACACGTTACGATGAAAAATCCCATCCCCGCTTCGATAAGAAATGGAAGTAAATTGCTTCTACTTCACTCCCTGTGGCTTACGCACCACAAAAAACGTAAACATATCATACCCTGTTCCGTGTTGAACTTGAGCAAATCTGAAGTGAATAAAAAAAGCACGCCGAAAACACCGTTACCAACCCGGTTAGGACCACCCACGGGGCCCACGGACCCGCCCCGTCGGGCAAATGTAACCGACCACATTGTTAGGGCGTGAGGCAAAAACTGCATCGACCCGAGCTGCCAACGCCAAGAGTCTATATCAACAACCGTTTTAACGGAGGAGCACAATACACACGAACGAAAACGAATTTTCGATGATCTTCGCCCGATGGCCGCATCACCGCGCGGCCATCGTTCCGGTGTGTCATGTACGACGCTTACGTGTGTTATTTTCGGAACTTTTTTCACTCCACCGTCTCCACCTCCGCACGCTGCCGTGTTCGATCGACGCAAAGATCGCGCGATGTTTGCACTTGGCCGCATCTGTTTCCACTAAAATGGTGGCGCAGATCAGGCCTTCCCGCACGTTTCACACATACATTCTGCTCACCTCCCCCTCGACAGCTGAAACTTTAATTCAATATTTACCAACTTTTGAATTAAATTTCATCGCTCTAGGCGGTAGGGCTCGTTAGTTGTAGTAGAAAGTTGGTCTGGCGAATCTATCGCGCGTAGCGCTTGTTTTTGCTTCATTGCGTAGGGGCTCTGGCTGTGATGCGTTCACCGAGCATGGTAATCATGCACCTACAATCGAGGTCGTACGGGGATAGTATCAATTGGAGGTAAACAATCGACTGGATTATTATGCAATGCAATGTTCTTTTTACGGATAAACGAAAATATAAACAATTCAAACGAAATGATACACTTAAACAAACATTAACCATCAATATCTGAACGTAACAAATTTTTAACGTTGCATCTTTAAGCTACTAGCATATTATTGTAAAACATTTAAAACTTTGTATCTTATGCGGTATTATCATAAGTTAACATTGGTCCATAGGCACCAAAAACGCGTATTTTTCTAACAATCACCTTTTTTTTCCTACAGAACCTTAGGGTCTTTAATACTGACCTGAAACACAATCGAAAACATAAAAAAACACATTAAAAAATATATTAAAGTTTCACTGAAAGATGTCATATGATGCCTTTCCATGATGCCTGTCCTTTGTTGTTTATTGTTGTAAGATATTAAATTTTGAATGTTTTTTTTTTTAAAAAACACACAAATTTGCGTTGGCAAGCAGGTTTTTTGTTTACATTTTATTTGTAGTAAGTAAACTAGCAATTTTTGTAAAACTTTTTCCATCTTATAGTGTGTGATGTCTTCTTCTTATAAGATTCTACCCTTGAAATGAAATTGTTTGTATATTTTTAACAAAATTTATACAAAAGCTACAAAATATTATAAACAGCTAATTAATTTTTGTTCGATACTTCCCCACTGTGCGACGCGCACACCTCCAAATTAATCACTTTCGAACAAGCCCGTGCCTTCCGCAGCCGGGTGTCAGGCTCTTGGGCGGTAAGAAACGAGCACCACACTGCTCGAGTGTTAGCTACATTCAACCATCGCACCCGCTCCGAATTCGACGGTCCTTAAGAGGTTGGAAGCTTTTCGCCAGGTTTTGAGGCTCGTCTTGCCGTGACATCTCTCACGCGATCCCATTATGCCGTCGCGGTCGCGTTTCGCTAGACGTCGCACACAACGGCGCGAAGCCTCTCGAAGGTAAGCTCACGGGAAATTTCCTAGCGTGCTTATTGCACGCTGGTAAGCTGCATGCCAGCC